>VZTE01002694.1:215670-278346 GCA_013397775.1 Eulacestoma nigropectus
TTTTTTTTTTACAGGACCAGGTGTCAGATACAGTGAATTTTCTGTGTTGCATCCAAAACCACCTCCACTTGTTGGACAACACACAGTGGAGATACTGAAGAGCATGCTGGGTTATGAGGATGATGCTATAGAAGAACTGCTTCGAACTGGTGCTGTGGCTCAGCATGAGGTCAGATAAGGAACATTAGCTACATTCCTTCACACTGAGTTCACATCACTTTGTCCTCTCTTTGCTCCCTTCAGTTTCCCTAATGGGACTCAAAGAGAAGACATAATTTAATTCTTAATTTTCTTCCACGTGTGTTTGTATGATTTTAACACTGATGTATCAAATAAACAATGTCATGCTGTCTGAGTGAAAGATTTTCTTCGGGGGGGTTGGGAATAAGTGTAATTATACAGTCCTGTGTGACTACTCATTTTCTGTACTTCACATGGAAAATGGAGTCCTTATCATAATTACAGTAATTGCCTAAACATTTGTCCCCAGAAAGACATGATGTTAGTGAAAAGAAGCAGAACCTTTAAAATCTGTGTACTAGACTCTCCACTCACAGAAAGCTGCTTTGTATTTTAATAGAAAGTAATTTATTTACAAATTGGTGGTTGATCTGATTGATTTTGGACAGAATTATCCATCTTGAACACTTTGTTCATCTCTGTCTTAGATCAAGAGTAGAGTAACCATTACAAAATTTACTTCTATTCCCTGGTATTCCAAATTACTAATATGTTTTTATATTACATTGCATAGTCATGACAATCCCAACATGTTAGCAAAAAGAAGCTGAAATTGGCACAGTTCTTCAGTTATCAAAAAAACCTATTCTAAGACCAGTTGAGAGGCCAACTGTCCCTGAATAGCCTTCTGTAATTTTATTCAGAAAGGCCCAGGGTACTCTTCATTAAACACTGGTCCACAGAAAACCATATGCTGAATGTCGAATACCACAACTTGCCAGATGTCTCAGTCTGGTTCTGTGGGTAGGTACTGATCCCTATCTCTGACTCTAGTTGCCATCCAAACCACCCTCATTACGGAGAAAACACAGGTTGAAATCTGTACCAAACTTTTGACTCAGTCCCACCCCCATGATTAAAACATGGTGAGAGTTGACAGATCTTCCTCAAATATCGTAAAACCCTTTCATTCAGTTGGGTCACTCTTGAGAGTAAGGCACCATGCACTGGGAAAAGATGGAAGAATTTGCTCCATGAGAAATAGTAAGGAAAAGATTAAAGGAGAGCCATTTCTTCTCTACAAACCAATTTGGCAGTTCTTCACTCACAGAAGACATCCCAGGCTCCTCTGTGACAGTATATAATTTACAGCTGAAGTAAACTCAGTGTATGAGAAGGGTTTAACTTTTGTTGTGTGCACACTGAGAATGAGGCAAAGCCTTTCTATTCCTAAAACCGAATAAAACTAACTCAAATCAACTCTCAACACACAATGTCCATGTTTCTCTCCAAGTATCAGAAAGAGGCCTGGCATTATAGCTAGCTCGTCACTTTGTTTCCACTCTAACAAACAAGATCCTCTCTATTACATTTGAACTCCACAACTCTGCATTACTTTCTGGGGGAAGAAAAGAGGTTATTACATAATCAAATTGCAGTGGAACCCCACTGTGGTTGCTCATTTTTGAAGCAGAGTGTTTTGGTTCATTTGTTTGCTTGTTTTCTCTGGTTTTTGTGTTCTTCTAATTTTTTTTTCCTGCACTGCATTCCTGGCACCAAACACCATACTCTATCCATGTGCTAAAGACATCATGAGATCCTGGAAGAGTGACTTCTAAAATAAATATAGAAATAAGTCTGAACTGAGAATTGGGACATGGTAGGGGAAGAATTGAAACTGGATTGGAAGAGGTTTTGATATAGTCCACCTTCCTTTTAATCTAAGGGGAACATCCCTTTTTTAATGAGAAAAGCAGAAATTTGAATTCAGCTTCATATAAAATGGATAATCTGATATTGAACTGAACTTTGTTTACTAATGAAAAACACCATCAGATAACATTCAGAAATAAATTTTCTGGGTTTACTTTCTCAAGGGTTCTTTTCTTCACATTTCTAAGAATCACATACGTAAGGTATAGTAAAATATTGCTCAGTTTTGTTCAAGGATTTCTGAAAAAAATCAGGGTTTTTTTCCTGTGCTTTTCCAAGCAACGGAAATAGCTAATCACCACATCCTTAGCTACAGTAAATTGGCAGAGCTGCTTTGACTTTAACATAGTAATGCTGGTTTAAATAAGCTGAATATTGGGCTTTAAACTCCATAAAGTATTTTGTGCAGAGTTCACATGCAAATAGTGCTTCCCTTTCTTTTTCTTTTTTTCATTAGTGTTTTTCCTTTTCAGTTTGCTGTGTTGACAGTCAAATGCCTAAAGGGATAATCGGAGACATTATTTTGTCTCACCACCAGTAGTTACTGCAACAGGAGAAATCCAGATACCATTTTTCAGTGTTTAAGTCAAACACTCACGCACAGACTGATGCTTACTCTTTAAGTCAGAAAATTTAAATAGGTGGGCATCTGGAAGCTAAAAAGTCCTTTAGCTTCCCACATCTGATCGTGGAGTTTTACCCTTTCAAAAGATTTAGTCTTTTGGTTTTGGATGATTTGGAAGACATTTAAATAATGACCATGATAATATTTAAGCTCTTGTAATACCCTTTTCATTTAAAAATGAACAAATAAATGCAGAAAAAGAATATTTAAAAAATTTACAGTACTCTTCCCAAGAATCTTCAGGAATAGGTGTCTCTAGAGCTTGATTGCATTTTCACAATATTGTAATTTAAAAATGGTTTTCTCTTGTACCTCAAAACTTGGAATCAACAATCACATGGGATTCTGGAACTCATAAGCTAAGATACTTCCACTTTCGAGAAAGAAATGTAGCTTGTGATGACTATATACAGCTGCCTCTGGCAATGAATGTTTGTTTTTCTCTGCTTACACTGGAAAAGAATCTTCTGGTGCTGCCATGATGTGAAAATGTGTGTGGTTTTGCTTAAATTTGACTTGATTTACACATCACTTTATTAAAAAAAAAAAAAAAACAAAGAAAAAAACCCAAAAAGCAAAACAATGATACAGGACACACCTGTTGTCTACTTCCAAACTGAACCCGCTTACAGCTGTTTGCCAGGAAGCTTTAGCTACCATTGGAAAAGGAGATTTCCATTTCAGCATCTGTTCTTGATGCCATGGTCCGTGGCCCCTGTGGCTCCATTGTCTGCATTGGGAGATCCTATTGTTCTTGTATTATCGTCACTATTAAAAATGTTTCCTCAGCCCTCCTCATATAACTGTCTTCCTTTCTTTTCCATGAAAGCTAGTAAAGCTCTACACCAAGTATAAATCACCCAGAAAACTGCAAAACTGGTCAGACAGAGTCAGGAGGATTTTGCATAGCCTGAGGATCCCACTGAGGGGTATTTTAATGCATGAAAAGAAAATTCCAATTAAACAACAGTCAAATGGAAAGTAATGGATTTTTCTTGCTCCTGCATCGATCTTGTTCCTGGCAACTCTTCCCCAGAATCTTCCCATGCACTTGGGAAGTCCTGGCCCTGGAACTGACATACAAAAGTAGGTCTTTTTTGATTAGTGGCCAGGAGGAGCAAGTTGCTAACTATCAAAAGCTCACCAGCCTCAGCAGTGATCCAGTTGATGTGCAAAGGCCAGGGAAGCCCTATTGATGTGAAGAATGGTTTGTTCAAGGGGATCACTTAATTGTGATGAAGGGAAATGCTCTTTTTCTTCTCAGGTCTATAAAATCAAAATAAAAATGTTATTTTGTCACTTTTATATCTTTTAATATTAAAAAATCCCCAAAACGGAAAAACGGAAAATATCACTATTCTTGACTTGCATACAAAATATGAAAATCCTCTTTTTAAAGTTCATTGAAATAGATTGATGCCTGATTATATTAACCAGAGTTTTGGTCTTGCTTCTTCAGAGATTAAAGCTTGTCCCAAACATGTCTAGTGACAATATGTTGAGGTTAAAATAGCAGTCAGAAATAGTTCTTCCAGGGAATGTGCATGTGTACTCAAAATCTGGGGAGAGCATTTTCATTAAATTGCCATATAGCTCTGCCACTCACAGAGCTCTGTAAATCCTCAGCCCTGGTGAACCTGGAGATAAAAGGCAGCTAGGCATCTCTGTGATTAAAACGGTCTTGATTTCTTTTACCATCTAGATGACAAGACACAGTCAATCCTTTTACTTTCCTAACATTATAGCACTGTACCAAAATGCATTTATTTCCCCAAAACATATTAAAATGTATTTAATTTCCAAAAGACAGAGGAAAGGTAAAGTACTTTAAGAGTTCAGGAATGCTGGCATAGCTGCTCACATTTCATGTCAGTGACATTAAACAGTGACATATACAGTACTTTTCCTAACTGCTTGTACATTGAGTTTAATGTGGCCTGATGAAATGCTAAACACTATTAGCTGGTGAAAAAAACCCCACCAACCTTAGAGCAGTTCCTGTAGGATCAAGTAACTTCCCTACACAGAGGCCTCCATGATACTGGCCAATTGATAAAAACACAATGATAAACAGTGATACAGTCACCTTTTTAAAGCTGACAATCAATCAATTCAATTACTGTATGTTTCTGCTGTGACTGGAATTTGGAACAGACATGAGAAAAATGCCTGGGAACACATATGCCAAGGGCCTGTGAAATTTTTGCAAGAAGATCTCTTTTTTGGCTCAGACTGTGTCAAACAATGAACAGGGACCAGGCAAGGGTTAAGGTGGAGACAAGATATTGATTTTCAGGTTTTTTTTCTATTCCCTAGAGCTACAGATAAAAATAAATTAGTAAGTACCAATTAGTCCTTAGTTAGCAAAAAATTCTTACAAATCGTAGGGTAAAGAGTATACTAAACTGCCTGCCTTAAAAAACCTCAATATGGTTTAATTTATAGTGAGCAGTGTCACACTGCATTTTTTACAAGGTACTCAGGGAAGCAGGCTGGGGAGGAGCTCACTTCACTGCAATTGCTTCTGTGCTTCGGCTATTTCAATATTTATCTAATAATTACCCCGAACTAGCCAGAAGACCTTTAAAGTACAAAAAGAGATTTGAAGATGTGTAACCTGGTAGAGGAATGCATATGTAGCTCCCATCTCTTGGAGATCCATATTAGCTGAAGGTAAAGTTTCACATTAAAAAGTTGTGTATAAAAATGCAGAGCAGTATGTACATTTGCCCCTAGGACTCTCTTCTCCTGGTGGATTGAGCCTTGACTAAAGCAAACGTGAGAAAAGTGACAGTTCTCTGGTAAATTCTTTTTGGTCTTTTCATCAAAACCTTCTCTCTCCCGAAGCCAACAGTAAGGACTTTTAGCAGAAAGATGGAAGTACTAATTCAAGAAAGCCACTGCAGAGTTTTCTACAAGTCACAGTTTAAGTGTCTCATGCCCCTATCATCTTCAGGCCAGGTGGCCTTGGGACACCAGTGATATATGACTTTTGTTCCTCCTGTGAGTATACTGTGCTGCTTATACAGTTTAGTCCGAGAAAAACCAGGGAAATACAGTTTAGTCAGAGAAAAATGGGATAATGAAGCAGTCACTCTACAAACCTCTACAGGTGTTACTAAGGTACCATTTTTTTGAATTCTTCAGGAACAAACCCCATTGTCCAATTGCCTGTACTCTGAGGCAGTTCTGCCCACTCATTGTATCATGTCCACTCTACTAAACTCTCCACGCATGTTTGGTGGGGAACAGGTTGAGATAGAGAAAGAACCTTAAGAATAACGAGGATCAAAGGGAGAAAACACTGCTTGAGACTTAGTTGCATCCGTGTTGACAGAAAACTCCAGATTCTGTAGTATGGCAGTAGGGCTGATGCCATTGAGTGCAGCCCAAGTCTCCCTGTACCTCTGTAGAACAGTTCTGGTTGTAACAGATCTGACAGAAGTTTACATGACCAAACTGAATGGACACAGATCCTGGTTGCAAAACAATATGAACTATCTGAAGTTCATCTGAAGACCTGGTGAGGCCTGTTACTTTTAGTCAATGATGTTAAATTGGTAGAAGTATTAATTTGTTAACAAATTTGCAATTGTTAATACTTTTGAAGAGTCTGTCTTGCTTGCTGACTCATTTTGTGTGGTTTTATGGACTTGCTTTCTTCAAATTGCCTTCTAATGCACTGTTTGTCCTCTCTCCTTTGCATTTACAGCTGCTTTTGTGAAGTTTTAGAGCACGGATTTCAAAGCATTGTACCTCTCGCCATTGAATTCATTCTCCTAAACCATGAAAACTGTTAGAATACATTACAGATCTATTTTGTGCCATAAATACCGGACAATTAAAAAACCTAATCCACTGTTCTTTAAAGGTAATGAAGGGGTATTCACATTGATTTCAGTAGGGTTGGAGCCTGAACCTCAGTACCATGAATTTGTGCATTCCAGGTACACAAAGCCTTAAATTCCTATGGGAAAAGCTCTCAGCATTTTCTGTGCTCTCATCCAGAAGACTTAAATCATTAAGGTTTTTATTCCTTTGGTAGGTTCATTGCACTTTCACTTTAAATTATGATATAAAAATGGAGGTGTTTCTTACCTCAAATGCCACACAAGGCTTTATATGGTATTTGTACTTGCCTTAATGACCATGCTATTAGCAGTGTTAGTGACATCAGTAGAAAACTCATTTACTGACCTGTTTGGAGAAGAGAGGAATTCTGACCTTTTTTGTGTAGCTTTTTGTGAGAACTGTTGACTATTGCCAACCTTAAATACTCAAAAAACTCCAGAATCAAACCTAAAATAATGAAGAACATCATAAAAATGCAGGAGAGAATATTATAATAGAACAATATATCTAGATGAGATTTGAAAAGAAGCTAGAACAAGATTTTTGATAAAGAGCTGGCAACATCTCTTGTATGTATTTGTCCATGGAACAAAATGCAGGTCATTGCTGGCTTCCTTGCAGGCCTGGAATTTGTCCAGCTTGGTTCTCTTAACTTTAGGAAGCTGATATTTTAAGAAGTTATTTCTAGGAAAACATTGGAAGTGAATTATAATGATAATTTTGAAATATCTGGTTGTTGATAGCAGCAGCTGGATGCTGGGATCAAGCTGATGTTATTAGCTAAACTGAAACAGGTTCTCTTTCATGTTATGCAGCATGTATTTGAATAGGTTGGATGTGAACTTTTGCAGTGTTACGAAAATAAGCATTTTTTGACTGAAAACAGTTTTAACTGAACTGATCCAGTGCATTCCTCTCCTCTTTCTACAAGTAAAATCAAAGGCAGTTCTTCAAATTCTTCACAGAAAAAGGAGAGAGAAACAAAACTCTTAAGGGAGGATGGAGATTAGTAGTAGCAGATATAGGAGTACCTCTTGAAAGGATGGAACTTATCATAGCTCTTTTGGCTCCCATGGCTTTTAAGAATTTATTCTCACATGAAGAGGACTGGTCCAGTGGTTTTTGGGCAAATTGAGGGATATCAGAAAATCTGCATGCCACAGATTTCCTGTTTGATGCTGGGCAAGTCCCGTTCCCTTCCTTTAAGTTATCTGTATGTAGTTTGGTACTTTCCATTCAGAAGGACAAAGTAAAGATTGCAAGCTGACCTGATAGCAGAGGCCATCTCTGTTTAGACAGATGGAATCCATTGTCTGTCTTGCAGAGCCATTGTGTTGATTAAAAAATGCATGTGTTGCAGCATAGCAGAGAAGTTAAATTCTTTTGCAAAGTGAGGACATTCTATTTTTCCCGTAAAACCAATATGAACAACCGCAGTTTCCCAATCTCCCATTACTGAAACAGAGAGAAGCCTCCCCAAAGGGCTTGTGAAAGACCTCCACAGATCATTTGGGTATAAACAGATAGTATCTTTGTACCTAGTGGTTGCTTACGTATAAAAACGAGATCACTAGCTTTTAGACTTTGGCCTTTCTGGCAGCAACTGCAAAAAGTTCAGGAAGTTAATCTCATTTTCTGACTGAGATAGTGGATTTAAGGTTAAGGAGATTAGGTGCAATGTATATTCCCAAGAAGAACTACTGACAGCTCTAGTGGAAGCTGAAAAGAAGAAAGTTTTACATCTAAGGCAGAGAAAAAATAGAAGAAAGGCAAGGCAAAAAAAAGAAAAAGAAAATAAAGAGAAGAGGGAAAAGAGAAAAGAAAAATGGAAAGGAAAAGGAAGAAACAAGAAAATAAGGAAAAGACAAAAGAGAATAAAGGGAAAAGAGATGATAAAACATATGAGAAATTATAAGAGAAGAAATAAAAGTGGGAAAGGGATAGAATGGGAAGGAAGGGAATGGCCTTGGTATACCGAGGAAAATCCGTCGTATACATGTTGCTGCAGTTGATCCTTGTGGTAGCTCGAATAGTGATACATAGCTTTAAAGGTGTGGTGAATGATCCCAGCCATGAAAAGGCAGGGAGCACTAGCAGTGACCTGGGCTAGCCTAGTGGAGAAATTTTAGTAGTGTTGCAGGAAGGCCTTAGGCACTGCATGGTTTGGTCACTGGAGTGTGCCTGGTGGTTACCAAGCAGAGGGGTGAAATTACATGGAGGAGGAGAGACACATGGACAGACAACCAAGCACAGCTAGCTCTTCAGCCAGGGCAGGGAGGAACCCAGGGATGACTAACTGTAAATGAAGCTCTTTGAATCTTGGAAAATGTGCTCAAATTACCTAGGCAATTATTCCAGATCAGTTCCCTGATCTGGAGATATGTGCTGACTGCTTTCTTGGTTAGAGAACTTCCTAGAACGGTAGACAAGAGACTTTGCCTTTTAAAAAGCAGAAGGTAACACTGTGTTCTTTTCCATACTCCTCACTCTGCAAAATTTTAAATGAAGGGCCTGATCCCATGCCAAGTGGAGCACATGGAATTACTTCCTTTGCCTTTGATACATTCTGGCTCAGCATTTAATTAATAGTCCTGATTTTATAAAGTTTTTGGGTTTGAACTTTTCACTCCACCTTTCCCAGATAGAACGATGGGACCCACACTTACCTCATTAATTTCAGATGGTTTGTTTCTGCTTTCAAGGTGTGCACGTGGAGCCCTCTGAACTTCCTGGACACAAATGAGCATTAAATCTGCCTACACTTAAAAGTAGGTCTCAATAATGCCAAACTTTCTGAAAGCGAATTTCAATCTGATTGTATTTGTAATGCTCATATGCATTCCAGGAAATACTGACATATTTGAACTCCAGAAGAACAGATAGCAACAAAAAGTGGATTGAAATTTTGCACATTCAAATACAGAAGAAATTTAAAACTGCTGAAAATGTGCTAAGCCTGTAATTTGACCCTTGCTGATTAGTTACTGAAATCAGCCACCCAGAACAAAACAAAACAGAAAGTCCCTTTGATTTCAGCAAATACCCAGTTTTGCAATCTGCACTCAAAGTGAAAAATGAAGAGAAATTAAATGACCTACACAGTCACATCAAACCATACAGTTTAAATGTTCAGCTTCCATTCCAGTCAGGGTGGAAGTGCAACGGCTTCCAAAGAAAGAAAAATCAGGAACTCAGGGTGTTGTTCAAATTTAATGTCAGTAACTTATCTTTAAGCCTGACATGCTCAAATCCTAATTTTTCCCACTTCATGTCCTAAAGAGACTGAAAGTATGTGAAAATGTATTTGGGCTCAAAAGCTACTTATTTGAGACATCACCATCTGAAAAATGTCCTTGCTTTTATATCTCCAGACTACGCTGCCAATGCAAAGGGGATTTGCTCAGAAAGAGCAGCTAGCTGTGGATGCAGCAGCAATGGACTTGCAGTTTGACTCCTTTGAGAGCAACCCCAAAACAGAGCATTAAGGCAGAGGTGAGGGGTATCTGTAGTGTTCTCCCCTCTCCTGCAAGGAAGGCGGTGGAGGGCACTGCAGGGGGGAGTGGCACACAGCAAGGTGTGTTGGGAGCCGGCTGGGGTCACAGAGCTTAGCCCTGGTGAGAAGTAGGTCTGCAGGGAGGATTCAGTGCAGGCCTGGGATGGAAGAACAACAATTTGGAGGATCCAGTGGAGGGAGGCCTCGTAGAGTATTTGGAAATTGAAATTTGGGGTTCTCCCTCCCTTGGAAAGGAGATTATTTCGATGCAGCTGAGATGCCTTTTAAAGCCAGGCAGGGATGAAGGAAGGCTTCTAGGCTATGGAGCAGGGTAGGTCCTGCTGGCTGTTAGCTGTGTGATTTGGATCACTCTATCATGCCAAATCCATGAGTGCCTGCCTATGGGAAAGAAAGCCAGCAAAAATGCCAGCATTAACAGCACTGCAGGTCTGTAAGTGTAAAAAGACCAGGGTGCAATGACGTGTCTCACCTGACACTAATGCTCAGAAATTTATGGCAGGTAATCTGAGGGCATAAAACGGCATCCCCTGAGCTCTTTGCTGACTGGCTTCACCCAGGATTTCTCTTTATTACACTTCCTCCTATTGTTCTCTGGTTTATCCAGTTGCTTTGCAATGTCTCTGGGCAAGGACTGCCCTTGAACAGGCGTTCCTGTGTGTTTGATCAGAATAATGAGGTACTGATTTTACTTGAATGTTACAGTTACATGAATAACTAGTCTTTTCTCATACCTATAAATTCTGAGGAAAGTAACTGTCTTTCTTGTTGTGCTTTTGGAATTTGTCACCAAGAAAGTATCTGATTTCTTCTGTCACTATGGGTTTGGGCTGCACTCAAAATGCCTGGCTTTTCTCTTTTTTTCTTTTTTTTCTCTTTCTTTTTTTCTTTTGTTCCTATTTCAGATCATCAGCTCTTAAAACTGCCTTACACTTATCCCTTGGATTTCAGACTTTTCCCCCACCCCATGAATGTTTTCAGTTGTCAAAAGAAGAAATGTGATAATTTGGAAGGTTCACAGAAAGCATGTTTTGTGATTATTGTTCTTGTGATCTGTCCAATGTAAACTGCTTTAAAAAAGCTCTGTTCCAGCCACTCTAATTCACTTTTGCAGAATACTGGATTTGAAGCTGGCTAAAGAGAAGGGCTTTTCTTTTAATGGGTACTCAGAGAGGAATGCAGATTAACTGTTTGGTTTCTGTCCTGACTTTTAGCTCTGCCTCGTGGTGCTCGGAGGGAGTCCTATGTGGTTAACTAGAAACTAACCTTCCTTTGACACTTTTTTATTGTTGAAAAGGAGCAAATATGCCCCTTCCAGTGCTTTGAGTGTTGTGGTAGGGCTGTTTGGGGGTGCCCTATCTAAGTCTAGTTCCTTATCCCTAGTGTGGTCTAAATTAATGACAAAGAATTGTGTGTCCTCCAGCTGCTGCAGTTGGGGAACCGCTGCCTATGCAGGCTTGTGACGGAGATTCCTGCAGAGCCTCTGCACGCAGTTGTGTTGTAAAGCCCTGGAAGCACTGGTGGTACCTGGGAGCACCGTCCCAAGAGGAGAGCTGAACTATGCAGCTCAGCTTTCTGTGGTGGAATGACACCAGTACACACCAGCTGGGAACACAGCCTGGTTTCATGTTCCGGCTCACTTCGGAGCCCTTACACTCAGAGTTTACAAGGTTGCTGACGCTTGCGAAGGCAAGGCTAGGTTCCCACAGCTGACTTTTTATCACTGATCCCAGAGAATTGCTGAACAATCTCTGGAGTGTGTGCCAACTTGATAGGAAATAATTGCCCTGACTCTCTCTCTTTTTGTTTGCTCTGTTGCTGTGGCCCCCTGGCAGCAAGCATTCCAGGAATTAACTTTTCTAAAATAACAGGATATTTGTTTTCTCTAATCCTCTAATTTCTTTAACTCTTTCCAAATCAGAGCAGAGGTGGTGGGGAACTTAACTAAATCTAGTTCTTCAAACTGATCACTGCAGTAGCTGGACTTGTGCTTTCCATCTTCTCACCCTGGAAACTGCAGAGATCATGCTCACTTGGCACTTCCACTGTCTGTGAGGAACCAGGCCCACAGAGGGCCCATACATGGTACTGATGGGAGTGTGCATCAGGGCATTTCTGTGCAGGCAAATGATGACTAGAGGGCTACAACTCATAGTTTGGTACATGTCATGGCAGCACTCACCACTAGACAGTAATGTCCTATCTTTCAATACTGCCTCTTAGGTGTTGAAGGATGTAAACTTAACCTCTGTGTGAAACACAGCCAAAGCCATGTTGTTTAAGACCACATTTAGTCCCAAATGAGGTGGAGCTGTGGAGTGTGGTCTCAAACACCATTCTTTGCACTCTAGTGTCACTGCTAGACAAGTATCCATCCATGTCAGCGGGACATGGCTGGTGTAACAGTGATGCTAGAGTGAAGTTGTGCTATTTCTCTTACTATAGGACATACATTTCTGCTCTGAAAACAGATTCCTGGATGATATGTAAAGAGAAGCAGCTGTAACCTGTAGTGAACTTAAATCATGACACTTTACTCTTCGGAATTTGATGTGGATGGCAGAAGTTTTCCTCAAAAGGAGTACTGATTTTCTTTGGTTGCATGGCAGCTAACAGCGATATAACAAAGCAATTAAACCTTGAAAACCTTTCTGATTCAGTTCAGTTTCTTGTTACTCTCTCTGATGCATCTGTTAACCTTCAGAAAGCAACGTGGGTGTTTAGAAGAATAAGGTGCTCTACATTAAACACATTCTTTATCTGCCTCAGATAAAGAATGGATTTTGGCAAGAGTTACAGAGGCAGGAAAAAAAATTGCATGCTAAAATAGGGGGTTGGTATTTCCTGACCTTTCTTCGTAAAAAGCAGAAGAAAGAATTGGGGGGTTTGTGTTGGGTTTTTTTTGCTTTTCTTTGTTGTTTTTTTTTTAGTACTACTCAGTGCATGTGGTGTAGTTGCCTTTTCAAAAAAAAAAAAAAATTTTTTTTGAAGAAAATCAGCTAATGCTTGAAATAACTAAAGTTGTATTTGTGGATTCTGGTGACAAAAAAATTTCCTTAAACTTAATTTCTTGTGGAAAATCAAGAGTTATCTTTTAAATCCATTTCTAAATATGATATTTCTCTTCTTTCACTTGATTTTACTTAGAAATTGGATATAGATTTGGATGATGTGACTTGACTCATTTTCTTCTTTTTTTTCTTGTCATATACTGTTTTTAAAACATTTTGGTGCATGCAATTAATCTAGTTCTTCAGGATGAATAGTGGACTCTCGATGACTTGAAAATTCTGGAGCTCAGGTTGACATTTAAGGTCTCTTCATTGATTGTATAATACTATATGAGTAATTAACCCTCAATTTTTACTTACACACATGGATTCCATATGTCCAGTGATTTTAACTTGTTCTTTTTCATGGTATGTGTTACATCAGGTATTCCTTTTATGTAGTGCAGGCTTTAGTATTTCCATCAGTAAAAAGCTCTGGTTAAAGTTCTGCTCCTGTTTTGCAGATAACTGGCCCTCACAGCTCAGTTTGGGACTCAAATATATTTCATGCTGATCTGCATTTAACTAACGCGTCTCTTTGTTTCACTGAAGCATACAGATTATCAACTCAATTTGTGATGTCTTCTGCCATTAGTGATTTTGGTGGGGTATTGCTGAGACCAAAGGTCACTTTTGTGGAGCAAGTGACCTATGCTCTGTGATGCTCTGGGCTACAGAATATAAGAGGAAGGTGTGGGGTGTATCTAGATTGTAGGTACCTGACCTAAAAAGGCTAGATAAATTAACAGCTTTTTTGTTTGAATGCAGAGATGAGGTATTTTTGCCAATAAAAAGCCATTAGGTGAAAACTTGGAGTGCTTAAAGGGTAAGTTGTGTTCTTGCTGCGAATGTATAAAATCCTTCTGAATGACTGAATTAACACATGAATGCTATTTCTCTTCTAATTTAATTAAGAAGCACTTAAACATCATTGGTACTTGACATTTAGGTCCCAGTTTGTAGCAGCATCTGCTGTTAGGTTTGGGAATCTCAGAAGTTCTGAGTAGCTTATGGCCTGATTTTTATATATATCTTTAAATAAAAAAAAAAATATAGAAGTGTACACATGCACACATATAGAATATCTATCTATCTATCTATCTATCTATCTATCTATCTATGTTCTTAGATATTTGTTTCCATGTCTGTAAATATCAGCCTTACTCTAACTGGCCATCCAGAATTATCAGTCGCTTTTAGGAAAACATGGATTTGGGCCTTTGGCCCCTTCGCTCCCTGTCCGTGTGCACTGGAGAACCGCCCTGTAAGCCGGCCCCGCAGTTGCTTGTTCTGTCTCCATTTATGCCAGGTATGTAAGCACAATCGTCATGTTAAGCATGTTTAAGAGATCTTGTTGATTACAACGGGAGTGCTCCCACAGCTTATAGCTGTGCAAATGTTTACATACCTGGCCTGCTCTGGTCCTATATAAAGATCTGTCTCCTTTTCCCTGCAAAGCCTTTTCTGTCTGCTGCTTTGAAATTTCCCATGCTTTGCGCTTTCCCCTAGTTGGAGGGAGGCTGCCCAGATCCTTACTAGGAGAAATCCTTGTGTCAGAGGTTTGAAGGCTGCAACTCGCTGCGAATTTAAAGGCCGGTTGAAACAACAACCCATGCCTCAGTAAACAAGCACATGCTGGTAATGAGCTTCATGTTACTGGAGAGGCTTTTGCCAGTGTCAAGTCTGTCAGGGCTTCCCGAACTTTTTTTTTGAGTTTGTCCCTTATTTCCCTGCTGTCCCAGAGAACAGCCTCACATATGGATTTGTTCCAGCTCCTGAATATTCTGTGATTATTTAATCACAGTAACTACATACTTAAAAAAGAAGACATAGACTTTGTGTGCATCACTGTGGTTCACAGAGAAGGTTGAATGTTGGGGCCATATGTATAAACACCTCTACTTGCAATGGACATTCATATATGTGAATATGAATATGTATGTCTAGTATGTAAATAAAATGGATGTACGCATACAAAGATAGCATCCTTTCATATAGATTTTCTTTCTGGAAGCTACAGTAACAGGAAGACCATGGAAAGGACTAACTTGCTGTTTGTTCCAGGGTGTGAATGCTTTTACATTGGTGAAAAACAAGCCTGGCCTTCCATCAGTCATTCCTTCACTTGTTCTGTTTGGTTGATGATTACATTGTTGCTCCATAGAAAGCAAACTCACCTCTGAAAAGAGTCTTTTCTGGGCTCAAAAGATTTATGCTCTGCTTTGTTGATGTTTTGCACTAGCACTTATGCTAATCATTAAACTGATTGTGGTAATGATTCTTTGATGCATCTTGAAGTGACTTTTGCTAGCTCAGACTTTAAAAAAAAGAAGTACATATGTAGTAGCTGTACAGGCTTAAAAAAAGTACCTTGCTGTTTATGTGCTGTAACAGAATATGTAGCCAATGTTTATTTTCTATCAAGCAAATTTGGTGTGCAATAGACTTTTATGAACTCAAGCCTCATTTTAATGCCTGTGATACTTCTTGTGTCTATGATGAAGGCCCTGATTCTGCTAAGCAGCTAGACAGGTGCTCACTTTGGCTCTTCCCTGCTTGTCAGAGCACTGAAATGCCAAGACCTTGCACTCAGTGATTTTATGTCTCAGAATTAATGGCGTGTGGAAGTGGCAGGCGTAACCTTATTTCCAGAGTTCCCTTTGAAATACAGTGTTGGGACTATATCTGTTCTGGAAATGTCAGTGATAATGGCTGCAAGCAGTGGTGTGATGAAAAGATCCTGAGGAAGATGCCAGGTGAGACCACGCATCCACATTAGATAATCAGGCCTTCCAGAGTGCCATGATTACTGTTAAAGATTTTTAGAGCTTTACCTTGTGCATAATTAATGTTCATGTGGTGTTTGTTGTATTCTCCAAACCCCCAGTGCACTACTGTGAGTGGTGGATTCAGTAGCATAGGATTTTCTTAAAGGATTTGTATCACTTTGTCAGCTGCCCTGGTGGATAGTTTTGCCTTCTACTGTACACAGTAACTAGCCTGTGCTGGGAATTGAACTGTCTCTCAATTTATTTGTAAAATTACACTGGGTTCATGGTTAAAGGAGTATCCATAGGCATTCCTTTAGAGCAGTTTTTATGCTTGCAGTGGAAAACTGGCACCCTGGGTTTTGTGGTGGGAGACTGCTGTGGAGGAGCTGTCTTTTGAAGTGTTACAAAGGCTTCCAGCATACAAGTGCGACTCAGCTTCACTGGGACCTAATGCTTTGGAATAAGCCTAGGGCTGCACGTGGGTAGGGCTGACAGACAAACGCAAGCGAACATTACATGAACATATAGTGACAGCACCATTTTCTTTCAGGGATAACACCACTCCTGTTGGTAGATAGCTACAGCAGCATCTGAGAGGTCAGAGCTAAAAAAAAATATATACTGCAGCTGTAGTACAGGTATCCTATATGACCTTGAGCAAGCTTGAGTCACTCCCTGATTTGGGTCTGTATTACTAGAAGCAAGAAAAATATCTCCTGTATCTCCTATGTTTATATGATGAGTGATTCGGGATGGAACGCTCTCACTATACCACTGTGCAGCACATAACACAGGGGAGTTTTAAGCAACTAATATAAATAATAGAAGTTCTTCTTCCAGCTCAAGGGATAACAAAACCTTTAGAAATCTAGCTTGTTTAAATGAAGATAAACAGATTTGATTTGGTATGATAACTATTGGTGTGGCAACTATCTGTCACTACTGCTGCAAAGCAGAGTCTTTCATCTGTGTGGAAAAACATAAAAATAAAGGGTTATTAAGAATATTATGCAAGCCTTAGACTGCTTTTTTGGTATATTTCTTTTAAACCAGCAGCCATACCCATTGACATGCTATTCAACCTTCTTGCTCCTTGCAAGACAAAGAACACTAGGAAATTGAGCCGACTTACAGTAAATTGGACATCCCAAGAATCCCTGGCGCCTCCCTTCCCTTCCTGCTTTTGGCTTGTTCTGTTGAGAAAAGGAACACCAATATTGTTTTATGAACTGTTATCAGACATGTACACTTACTTAAATGGCATGGTCAATTTTTACTGAGCCTGTATTTATCATCTGAGCACATTTAGGTTCTTTATCATAATGCCTTTTAAAACAACATACATCCTCATAACAAAACACAACTGAGAAGCTTTCAATACAAAAACCAATTATGGTAGAATGGTTTGGGTTGGAAGGGACCTTTAAAGGTCATCTAGTCCAACCCTCTCACAATGAGCAGAGATGTCCTTAACTTGATGAGATTGCTCTGTCCAAGCTGACCTCTGGTGTTTGCAGGGATGGAGTATCTACCATCTCTCTGGGCAACCCGTCTCCATCTTTCACCATCTCCATCATAAAAAATTTCTTCAGTATATCTAGTCTGAATCTACCATAGTTTAGTCTAAAACAATTGTCCCTTTCCCTCTAAAATGGTTGTCCCTTGTCCCTTTGAAACATGCCCTAATAAAGGGTGAGTCCCCTCCTTTCTTAAAAGCCTTTAAGTATTGAAAGGCTGCAGTAAAGTCTCCCTGGGGCCTTCTCTGCTCCAGGCTGAACAACCACAACTCTCTCAGCCTTTCCTTGCAGGAGAGGTGCTCCAGCCCTCTGATCATCTTCACTGGGAAGAGGTGAATGAGGTCCACTGTCTTTCCTATACTGAGGACCTCAGAGCTGGATGCAGCACTCCAGGTGAGATCTCATCAGAGCGGAGTAGAGTGGCAGAATCACCTCCCTCACTCTGCTGGCCAAAATGATTTTGATATAGCCCAGGATATGGCTGGATTTCTGGGCTGCAAGCCCACATTGCCAAATCATGTACAGGTTTTCTTCCTCCAGCAAGTCCTCAAGTCCTTCTCCTCAGAACTGCTCTCAATCTCTTTATCCCCCAGCCTACAGTGATACTGGGGGTTGCCCTGACTGAGGTTCCGGACCTTGCACTGGGCCTTGTTGAACATTGACGTTCATGTGATCCCACTTCTTGAGCTTGTCCAGGGTGCCATAAGTGGCATCCTGTCCCTCAGCCGTGTCAACTGCACCATTCAGCATGGTGTCATCATTTCAAAGGAGAAGTTTTACCCAATAATTTGCCATAATTTAAAGTAGCCATAATACAAAATACCTAATACCTAGGACCTGGATTCAGATTCTGCTCTTCTCAGTAGAGATGCCCACTCCATAAGCTGAGTGATAGATGATGCAGTTGAAAGCATTTCTGACCTTCTAGGAAGTTTGGCTCTTTTAAGTGCTGCTTAACCAACTATAACCTTGGTGCTGCAAAAACTCCACACTTCGTGGCAGTGATCTGTGCCATAACTATCATTTTTGAGTTGCAATTGTGCTTTGGTAGAGGAGAAAGAAGTTGGGAAAGCTGTTTGGTGAGTCACAATAAGATAGAGTGCAACAAGTCCCAGAGATCAGACTACCTCAGAATCTGAACCTTCTTCAGCAAGCACATTAAAATACTTCAGTGGCATTTTTATCACTTAACAAAAATTTTATAAAACTTGGCTGAATATAAGTAGCAACTGCTTAGAGTGATTTAGAATCAGGACTTTTTGGTGTTTATTGTTGTTGTTGTTTGGTATGGGTTTTTTTATTGTTTTATTTTTGTTTTTGAGGGTAGGATGGTGTTCCCCCAAGATGAGAGAGGAAAGTTGAAGGACATCATAAATCTGACACAGGCCTTTTACTTTTACTATCTAATCCAGGATGGTTAAAGCATATATTCTCAGACACTTGACAATAAAAGACCCTAAAATCTTTTCTTTTATTTACTCTAAGGAGAAGAAAAAGCAAATACATATTTTTCCCAGATGGAAATTTACACTTCAAGCCGTGATGGTAGGCATGTTGCAGGTTTTTGGGGTTTCTTTCATAAGGTTTTGTTTTCAAGAATAAAGACTGTACAAGAAATTCTCAAACTTTATTTATGTGTTTAAGTAGGATGAATGAAAAAAAGGATGAATGAAAAAAAAGATAGCAATGCATAAATTTTGAATTCTTGCATCTCATGACTTTAATCTTTCGTCAGGATTTTGTGGAAATTTCTTGTGTTGGAATGTTGAGTTTCCAAATTTTTATGAACAGTTTTTCAGAGGTTCTTTACAAGGAAACTGAGCATCCAGATTTGAAAATATCTTTGAAATATCCATTCCTTTGGCATTTCTGGAGTGTTTCAACTTTCAGTGTAGATGTCTGCCAAGTATTTATGTTGTGTTAGAGAGTATCTTCAAAGAAATATCAGCTGCTGCTGGGACAATATAAAGTGAAATTCATGTGACTCAACTAACATTTCCCCAAATTTACTGAAACCAATAAAACAAGCAAGCAAACAAACAAAAACTCAAACCCTGAAACAACACCCATACAAACCCTCCAAAAAGCTACAGAGCATTTTAAATAAAAAGGAGAATCTGTAAGTTTGATGTGCTGACCTGTTTCTGGTAGAAGTTCTTATAGTGAAGATCATCTCTGGTTCAAGATTATGAGTTCTGATTTCATCCAAATCTGGGGTGTTAACCTTCTTATTTTACTGAAAGGTAAGAGTGGAAACCCACCGCATTTTTATTTTATTTAGTAACAGAATAAATATTCTCAGAACTAGTGACAAGGTTGAGTTATTTGGCCTGAAGGGACAAAACAGGAGTTTTTAAATAAAGGTATCCTTTTCTATCACTACAAACTATTGGTCATTAAATTTAGTTGTAAGGTTTCTGTTCACTACATATAAAAAAACCCATGTAGATGAACAGTTGTATATAATCACTAAAAGCATATCAAACAGTAATATTTTAGTGTACATATTGTATTTAAGTTCCTGATAAGCTGCTCTTACCATCCTACTTGAATGGGTGGGTGAGTCTAGGACCTGAACCTCAAGATGAACTCTATCTGACATATATTGTCAGTGATTTGGTGATGCAGCAGCAAATTCTGTATTTCTTGTGTGATGGTTTCAAATGTACTTTTCTTTTAAGAATAAAAAATGAGAAAGTTAAGTATTTGCGCTACTCGGTGACATGGGTAAAATATTAAAAGAATGTTGTAATTGAAAGTTAGATTTACACTTCAAAGAAGTCCAAGCATGTGAAGGTAACAACAAGACAACCAAGGCCCAAATGATGTTTATAGCTCTACCTTAACCTGATGTATTAATTTTTGTGCCATTATAATAGCCATAAATATCTGCTCTTCAGGCCATTGACACGTCTTCTGGTATTGCAAATTTGGGAGTGTGAGCAAGTGAGTGGGAATCTATGGGTTCGGGTTATTAAAATGTGCGAATGCTTTCTAAATCTGAAGGACAAAGAGAAGTGTTACGCTTTGAGGAAGTGACCTGTATATGTGAGTGAGGATGGTGGCATGCTTGTACAGGAAATTCAGTGGGAAGGACAAGGAAGGATTTTTAACTTGTAAACCCAGTCTAGCTTCAGCTGGTAGTACAGTATCCCTTTTTTAGGGTAATGTGAGGATTGCACCCTTCATGAAAGGGAAAGGAAGGTGCTTCAGTACTTCTATAGCTCTTTCTTCTAAATCTGTGCCTAGCAAAAAGCAAGGATAATGACGGATGGGCATGTGCATCTATGGAAAACTCAGATCACAAATGTAGCAGAGGCCACAACTGCTTTCAGGGCAGGTGCCAAGGCGATATATGTGAGTTGAAATAGAGAGAAGAGAAAATGGACCACAGGTAGTTAGATCACATCAAGTAACGATGAAAACTTTTAACTTACAGTGCCTTACTATTGCTTGTTGTTGTGTTATCTTCTTCTAGCTGTTTAATTTATTTATTCTCTTAGCACTGTAGGCTGATGTCATCCCGTTGCCTAATGCATCCCCTGGTGAGCTCCTTAAGAAGCATCCTTGGTTGGCACCACAGGAAAAACAACAGTAAGAAGAAACATCTTGAGGATACTATTAATACATTTGTATTCTTAAAACATGTTCTGTAAAGGTTAGCGGCTGAGGATTCTTGAAGAAATACTAATTCAGGCTAAATGCTCCTAAGACCTGTAGTATGTGGGCAGCTACACTTTGTCACCAAGAGATTACCTCTTTGGGCACTGGCTTCAGGACTACTTCTAGAGAGGGGAAAGATAAAATTAAGAGCAAGAAAAAATGCTTCAGGGCCTTGAGGAACAGAGGAGTACAGAGACGAGAGAGGGGTGCACCCATCAATAACACTCAGGTTTATCCTGCTGCTGTAGCACTGCCATGTATGTGCACATTACCTGCTGCTCCACTCCTACTGCATGGCTGTCACAGCTGGTGAGAGCAACACGAGCAGCACACTGCCTACTGCTCTGGGATTTCTGTTCTGTTTGACTGATTTTGATTTTGGCACAAAGTGGCTGACAGTGAAAGAGAATGGCTGTAGCTCAGCTGTGGTTTGAAGGGAGGCATGCTGGAAGGCTGGGCAGAGCTAGAGCAGCCTTGGAAATGCTGGTGTGACAGGAAAAGGTTCACCAGCCTCCAGCACATTAGTCGTGCTCTGCTGTGCAAGGGCAGCAGTGGTAGGAGGAGACAGTGGGCTGAACTATTCCTGTCTAAATCTGTGGATGTGGATAGATACATCAAGACTAATGTCTGGAGGCAACTTTATATTTCTCTGGTTTCAAAAATAAGCAGATGCTTGGACAGAGAGCCTCTTCCAGTTAGGGCTGGGGGAGGCTGAGGGAGGAGAAAAGATCATCTTTGGTGGAGCATCTCACTTTCTTGTTTCTCAATGGCCAGCATTCACCTTAAAATTAGATGTTGCACATATGTCAGTGGAAATTCCCTCTTCAACCTATTAGGGAACTGGAGTGCTGAGGATTGGAAAGACTCCCTTAACTTAATGCTTTCCTAACTGTGCTACTACTGTGTTTGGCTGAGTTTTGGGCTAAAACTTCATGGCTAACTCTGCCCATCCTATTCTAACTAGTGACATGATGATGATGTGACAGAGGTGAAACTGCAGAGAAGTCAAATATGTCAGGCAAGGCACTGGTACCGTTGTACAGGACACTGGAAAGCATGTTTGGAATATTGCATACTTCAAAATAACTGTGTTAAAGTTGAAATAAAACTAGAACATATGGAAAGTCTAGTGTGGATATTAAAAGATTGAAAAGCCTATCTTATGGGAAGGAACTAGAAGAGATTGGCTTGTTTAGTTTAGCAAAATAGAGTTGAGAGACTATTTGACAGCATTCTATAAATACATCCAGGGCTAAATGCCAGAGAGGGGAAAAAGCTATTTAAACCCAAGAGCAATATTTGCATAAGAACAAGTGGGCATAAACTTGGCCCTGAGTAGGATTAAAATGGAAATCAGATGATTTCTACTCCTCAGTGTAGTGAGGTCATAAAACTGCCTCCCAGTAGGAGCAACAAGGGCACTCAGTACTTTTTGTAGACAAAGAGAGGGACTATGTTCTACAGTGCCCACAGTGACCCAGACTTCATAGGTACACAGTTTCATTCTGGTCCTGTGTTCCTAAGCACTTGCAGTGGTACAGCGGTGACAGACATGTTCTGCCATTGGTGGTCATCCCCTGACATGAGAAGAACCTTCTCCTGCTGAAAATGAAGCACTGGTGATATATTATAACTATATTAATAGTGTCTTTTTTAATGGTCTGGGGAAGTTTCCTACACCTCTTACACCTGTGATTGTAACTCTGTTGGTGCCAAAATGCCTACTTATATCTTAAGAACTTCCATATCGATAAGATTCCTCCTGTACGGAAGGGATGCAGGGTTAGGCTTTTAATTGTATAACCCCGACTGGAAAAGTAGCTTCCCTAACTGAAAATGGCAGAAGTATCTAAAAAGTAACACTACAGAGAAGTAGGTTTTTTTATAACTAAAATGACTTTTTTTATTGTTGCTAAAAAATCATATGACCTTGAAAGCTGATGCTCACAATTAAACACTTCTTTCTATGCTGCAGTTAGACTAACACTATAGTACACACTTAACAGATAAAGAAACAAGAGTACAGAGCATTTGGGGATTTGGAGGTTGGCATGATGATATCAAGATGCCAGGCTTTTGGTTTTCAGTTGCAGGGTCTGCCTCTTGCACCGTTCATCCTCTTGAATGACAGCATCCATGAAACTTAACTGTCTTTCTGTTTTTACCCACTATTTGCTGTCACTAATTTCATTTGGAATCTTTGGCTTTTGATCTGAAATTTTCCAGGCTTTTTCCTTTATTTGTCAGTGATATTTTAGGCATTTCTCTCTTTCCTAAAACACAAAAAGTAAATGCCTGCAAACTTGGTGGTGGACCTTTCTATTGCAGAAAGAGCTGAGGAGGAAAAGCTGAAGCAGACACACAAATAGCCTCCTGGGAAGCAGATTGACACACAGTACTTTGGTAGCTTTGATTTGAGTCAGATGTAACTTGCTGAAATTTGTGTTCTGTGCACAAAGGTACTTTCTGTACTGGGAGTTAATCTGGCAAAATGCATAGCTAAGGACAACCTTAAAAAAGATTGCAGTGGTACTCAGTCAGCAGTGTGTCAATTATAGTAATTTTCCCTAGGTTTTGATTGCTTTTCCTTGCACGTCATATATTCCTTCACTGTAGGATAGGGAATGTATCTTGTCTTCACGCTGTCTACGATGTGCTACTGTGTTGTGCCATCGATGGACCTCAGTAAGGAAAAGGTACAAAATTTCTGCTGGAGAACATTGCCCAGAGTAAAAAAAAACATACCTGGTACTGACCTTCATCATTAACCTTGCTTTTCATGCATTTCCCCCACAGCATGGTGTTAATAAAAAGGGAAGCTGAAGCCAAACATTGTGCTCTTGAATGCTACTTAGGAGACTGTGATGAAGGCTTTTTTACGTATATAAGGCTTTCCCAAAAATTAGTTTTGGAAGGTTTTAAGATTTCACATATTGGGCTGAATGCCAGTTGGGTTTTAATTAAAGAAAGAGAATTGAGTGAGCCTCTTTCAACATGTTTTAAATAAAAAGTGTTACTTGGGAAATGTGGAATTCCTTCAACATTTTTGAAAAATATTTTTTTATGTTTTGTTTAAAACAAGACTGTTAAAAAAAGATACAAAAAACAAAACTCTGACAGACACATCTTAAATAACCAAAATAGTTTAAAAAGAAAAATAAATCCAAGTAAAATGTAATTATATTTGGGAGGAGAGGTATCAAACTAGTTTGAGAGTTGATATCAACTTTTTTTTTTTAGTTAAGAAAGTCTGTTATTTGTCCAGCACTACTGCTTGATGATTTAGCTTCTATCATTCAGAGTAATCCATTTTCCTTCTTAGGACTTTAAATTATGTAAAATTACACATATCCACACATTTACATTACAGCTGTCACCGTGCTTTCTTGTCAGCACCACATTGTCATTTAGCATATTTGGAGGAGGAAAGGGAGTTTGTTTGTTTATGATTTCAGCAGAAAAGTATTTTGGCTTATGCATTCTTTCTTTCCAGGAAAGAAAAAAAGCCACAGAACCTTTAAATTCTTTCTGATGTTTAAAGAATCAAAAAGCTGTATCTTGGGAGAGTACAAACATACCTAATTGCCATTTTCCATAGGGCCTATGTCTGATTCACAGCACCTAAATTCTTACAGTAATCCAACTTCCAAGTGGTTTTTTTTTTCCTATATAAGAACAGAAAATGAAATGAGATAAATTGCAGATTAGCAGATGGCAAATACTTAGCAGCCTATGTGAAATAATTTTTTTGGTATTAGTCCAGTTCTAGGCGGATGGATGTCCTCATCCCCAAACCTGCCATAACAAATTGCTAAGAAAGCTGAATACTGACTCATTTACCACCTACTTTTGAGAGTTGTTCCCAAAGTCAGATCTAAGATAAATTTTGGAGGGGTAGTCTGGGGATGTCCATGACATCTTCGTTACCCATGTTTTCCCTTTCTGTAAATAAACAGAAGCCTGCAGTCTCTATGGCTGTCAGTGTAGCACCCTTCACAAGCCTTAAAATTCATCTTAAATAAAAATAAAAAGCTACTATGTAGGCACAACAAAATTTACTATAAACGGGTCTTAAGTACATAATTATATGACAGACCCAAATGGCTCCAAAAGAATTGCTCCAGGCTATTGTGTAAGCAATACTCCTTTGAGAAATATATAAATACATGTAATTCAGTATATAATACACATGTTAAAAAACTACCTAATTACATATTTTCCCAGGAGAATGAAAAGGCTCCAAAAGAGCTACTCCAGCCTCTCTAGTACACAATGTGTGTTTTATAACCTTTCATGAATCTCTTCCATTCTTTTTCCGTTAGGAGGGGAAAAAAACAGTAAGGAAATTAAATACAAAACACCTACTGTACATTTAATTTAGAGGACAAAATGCAATGTTGAAATAACATTAAGGGTGTGACGCAAACCAAGGAAAGCCAGGAAATTGAGTGTAAAGGCTGTTACTCCATCCTTAACTCACGTCACTTATATAATGTTTCAGGCCACTGTTCTGTAATGGCAGATTTTAAATTTCATCACTTAGACCAGGGTTGTGGCCTATCTACACTTAGAGGTAATTAGGTGGTTTATACTGCTGGAATACCTGCCTACTCCTAATGTATTTATTTACGTGCAGACATGTACACATATGCTTTTAGGACCTTTTTTTTTTTAAACCATCTTCTTTTTTTCCTTGTGCTGAAATTACTGTGGCACTTTCATTTGCCTGAGAATATGTTAATATGTACCAATGTGATGAAGGGAAAGAAAGAAATGAGTTTTGCTTTTGACTGGTGGTGGTGAGATCTGTGGTTACTCTGGGGATCTGTGCTGAAGTCTGAGTTCAGCTTTGGAGGAAATCCTGCTGCCCAGATTTACAAGCCCGCATTACTGGCTGGCAGTTTTGTTAGTGCAGGGGAGTGGATGTCCTGGAGAGACAGACCACATCTCAAGCGCAATGCTGGGATCCCTGTGGGGATGGTGAGAGCCTGCTGTGCGGGCTCTGAGCTGCATGCTGCCTCTGCAAAGAGGCAGCCTGGAGAGGGTAGTGATGGTCTGATGTGTTCATAGCAACCTGGGTTACTAAGTAGATTATTATAAACACTGTCTTCCTTTAGAGCAAAAATATAATTTGTTCCCTCTCTTTTGCACCATCCCTGGAAAACAAAGTAAGTATCTTAGAAGGACATGTCATTAGAAGGACATGCTACATGCAAGTGTATTTCGTAGCATTGTATATTAATTTCACCACAGAACCCAATAGAATATGCTGCCATTTGCTTCATCTGTTTTGGATTTGTGAATACTGTTTGTAAAAATCATACTGTGGGATATCTATGTTTATTCCAAGTGCTGGCCCAGGCAGAACAACAGGATTACAGGAGACAGATCAGTTTTCCATTCTTATTAGAAGGTTCAGGGGGTTTTTTGTTTGTTTTGGTTTGGTTTGGTTTGGGGTTTTTTGTGTCTTTTTTTTGTTTGTTTGTTTTTCTTTTTTTGGTTTATAAAATTATTTCCTTTTCTTTTCTTTTCTTTTCTTTTCTTTTCTTTTCTTTTCTTTTCTTTTCTTTTCTTAAATAGATATTTTCTCTTCATGGGAGTGAATCCAAGGCCTTTCCAAACAACCTTTATTTATTTATTTTTCCTCACAAAGAGGAATTGGGGAATCTTTGATAGATATACTAATTTGCAAGGCCTATAAATTGTATATGCGATCTATTGTGTGTGTGCATTTCAGCGCTTTCCACCTGGACGAAGTGGTGCACCTAAGGATCCTTAAATAAATACCAAGGTAAAAACCCCTTTTCCCCTTAACCATGTCTAACTTTTAATTTTAAGGCCAGACAAAGGCAACAATGGTAGTCTCCTACTACAGATGTGGGGCTTTCACCTGGGTTGCAGGAGACCCAGTGAGTGTGTTTGACTAGCAAAGCAGCAGAGTTCCCAAAGGACTAAGACAGGGAGTCTTGCCTGAATACAGACAGGTGTCCAGACTAAAGTGTTTGGTGTATGAAGCCTGTCAGGGTGTCTGTGGCCTGAAGCAGGCAAACAGGGCTTGGGCCAGGTCCCGGGTGTCGTCATGAAGGTCTGTCTGGGGAGTCTGTAAAGTTAGTGTCTGCTCAAAACCAGGAAGATTTCTGCTTAATCCAAAGCTGCCATTTGTCCATGTATTCTTGCTGATTCAGCAAATCAGTACAGTTTCTTGAAAACCTGTTTTACCAAATGCTCCAAATTGACTCTAAACTTTCCTCAGATTTTTGACAAGTGTCATACATAAAAAGTAGTTACAGAAAACTTGGTCTTTCAGGTTTATGGGGTTTTTTAGGAGAAACTTTGAGAAGTTTCTTAGGTATGTTTTTTTTCTAGCAGATTTGACAGTGGGACTGCCTTTGGGTTCATGAATCCTGTTCCTTTGGATGGCAAGAAAAGGCGTTTTTTAAAAAGAGGGAATTTTAGCCTTCAGGGGTCACAAAATTGGATGGGCTCAGAGGAAGCTGCTGTATTATGCAAAACAGAAGGTGAGGTAAAAGAACATAAAAAAGCACCTACTGAGTGTAGTCTTTACACTAGTGTGGCAATCTGCATCTGAAACTGGATTTAACAGTTTTTTCCAGATGAGTGATGCAGTTGGTCATTAGGAGCCTTTAGACTGGGAAGTGCTTCTTATATATCAACATACCCAGAGAATTAACTAGTTGGTATTTGCTTAATAGCTGTACAGATGACAGAGGGAAATGACAGATAATGTCTCTTTCCTCCGCTTTCCCTGATGGATATCCAGTATTTGGACATTGGGTATTTTTGTTTGCTTTGGCAGCAGGCTTTTATGTTAGAGAAGCACTGGCTTGCTGACAGCACTGGGACTGCTTGCCTTGTTTGCAGGCACCTGAAAATGTTTGCATCCCAAGCAGGAGCACAGTGATGGGGTCTGCTTAATGCAGCGCAGAATACCAGCAGCCTGCGTTAGCAGAGAACTTGCATGCTGGAGTGCAAGAGAGAGAGAGGAGAGAGCACTGTGGGAAAACGCAGTACCCTGGCACAAGCAGCGGGTAAGTTGGCATTGGGCACCTGGGTGAATTACTGGGTGCTGGCCACCCTGCAGTATCCCCCTGCCTATGGTCTCCTACCCTGCAATCCCCTTAAATGTTAGGTACCAAGCAGCCCCTTGAGCTGCCTGTCTTCTGCTCCTAATGGCAGGGTGAAAGCATCCAGCATGGGCTTTCCAGTTCAGGTCTTGCTCTGAGTGTGAGGTTTCCTGGTTTGGCATTGAAATGGAGCTGGCCTCAGGTTCTAAGTACACATACTTTTAAATCTAGATCTAAGCATTGGAATAGTGTGGATCCTTATCCCTATCCTTACTCATATTTCACTTGCATCAGCAAGGGAACGATAAAGTCGATAACCACCTATAGCACACACAGTGATTTTTTAGCTCTGGGCTTTGCCTGGCTCTAGTTTTAATAACAAATGTATGTGCAAGTGAAAACTAGACATTATGCTGGCATCAGGCAATTTGCAATTAAAGAGGCAGATAGTAGTAGGACTAGAGTGATTTTAAACTAAAAGATGAGAGATTTAGATTAGATGTTAGGAAGAAATGCTTTTTTTAGAGGGTGGCAAGGCACTGAAACAGAGAACCTAGAGAAGCTGTGGATGCCCCATCCCTGGAAATGTTCAAGGCCAGGCTGAATGGGGCACAGAGCAACCTGATCTAGTGGGAAGTGTCCCTGCCCACGGCAAGGTGTGTTGGAACTAGATGATCTTTAAGGTCACTTCCAACCCAAACCATTCTATGATTCTATGATTTTATGATAATTATTGAGTTTTACCTTTATTTCCATAACAACATCTTAGGATGCAGAAAACAAGATTATGAACTGGATTCTGGTTCCAGTTCTGCTTATAGAGGCCCAAAATATCTCCATTCATTTGTGCCAGCCTCATTATTCTGTTGATAGAGTGGCTAACTGAAGCTTTCATCTGGCTTTCCTGACTTCTTTTAAGACGCAATAAGGGAAAAAGACCATGGTAAGGAAAAAACTTGAATTCTGACCCAAAATTCTAACTAGGCAAATAGAAAACTGGTTGTTTAAGAAAATGAGATATCCACAGGTTGCTGTTAAGTGAGTTAGTGCCTAAATTTATAACACGCTGGTTAACCCTTGATAGTTGTTTGTGTGCCTACTGTTTTAGAGCAGAAAATTTAAAGTATATTCCTATCCAGTAAAACGTGCAGACAGCCATACAGGGCTGCATAGGAAAGATGATTTTAATAAATGAATATGCAGAAATAGTATCTACCTTGCCCTGTTTGAACTTATTCTGCCTTTTACAGTTAGACCAGAAACCTCTGGCCCCACAATTCATAAGAGAGACCACAGTACTGTATATACAATCAGGAATGTGTGTGTTGAATACCAGAGTATTCAGAATACAGTGCACTCAGAATAAAGCTCCACTTCGAAAGATCATGTTCTACTCATAGGGCTGGTAAGCAAACCTGATGGGACTGTCTCCTCAAGTAAATGCTTGAGTTTCATTGAACTTGAGGAGATGAAGAAAGTTCAATTGACAAGGAATTGACCTTGGACAGGGGTAACAAAGGTTCAGGCTTCCAGATGACCACCTGAACAGTGGTCCTTGCATTGCTCCAACTACCACACTCGGAAATAGGGTTAAAAGCATAGAAAAATTAATGCATCTGAGGTGTTAGGCCTGTGAGAGGAGACACATGAGTACTACAGATAAGCTGGAGTGCTATGGGCTGACAAATGCATGTGAATATGTCCTCGGAGACAGGATCAGTCCTGAACAAAGAGAACAAGACCAAGAACATGCAGAAGAGAAGTGTCTCCCTGTGTGGTGCTTGTTAAGGTTGGAGTCATGACAGGCACACTGCCAGTGCGTGCAGTTGTCATCATGCTAGGGAAGTAAATAAGATGGCTTGCTCCAAATCTTGTTACAGACTGGTAGCTTCTGCTGCCCCTCTTGTCAAATGACAAGATTTCTTTGAGAGAAAAACCTCATTCATCCCCATGTGACTTGAGTCACTTAGGGAGAACAACATGGAAAGTCACTTCTGGCAATTCACTTGTATGTAAACAGTCATGGCTGCAAAATTGTTACCAAGAGTTATTTGGGACCACCAAATAACTGGTGGTCCCAAACATGGTTTCTTTGATGTCTCTGTGTGTTACAGGCACAAGGGAATATGTTCATTTTCTAAAAATAGTCTGTGTTTTTAGGTTTTCATTTTATTTTGCATTTTTCCCTCAAACTGTCTTCACAGTTCTTTAGCATCCCATTTCTTGGCCCATTTTCATATCACTGTTTAGTTAACACGGCTAGGAGCTAGAGAATTCACTTTACAAACTCATCCATTTTAAAGATGCTGGCGAGCAGCTCTAAAAGGTCAGGATACTTAGATTTTTCCTGTCTGATAGTGGTCTAGCTGGTCTAGCTTGAGCCACCTCTAAAACACCAACTATGTCCTGTGCAAATATTTCTTTTTTGAAAGCCCCTCCAAATGTCCTCTTCCCAATTTTATCTTTTTTCCTGGATTATCACCACTCTCTAACTTTGGCTCTAAGAGCTAGAGATTAAAGGAAAGAGAAGGGTTGCATTCACTTAAGTTGTTTTTGTCCTGTTCCTTCTTATCTGCCATGACTGAGTCCCTGAAAAGAACTCATCTCCAGGCTCTCCTGGTGTGACCCAGCCACATCCTCACTTGGAATAGCGTAGCAGTGCTGCATTGGTGTAGTGGAGCAGCAGCACTTTATTTCAGTTAAAGATTGAGTTCTCTTCATCATAGCAGAATTTGTGCAAGTCCTTGAATTCAACTGGTTTTAGCCTTGCTGAATAAAGTTTGCTTGATAAAGTGAGACCACTAATCCTTGCTGTGATAAGAGGAATTTTGGAACCATCCTACCCTGCACATACTCCTGAGTGAATGTGATATTGTATATGAGATCATATCAAAACTCAGAAGTACACCATGAATGTTTACTGTGACTTAATTCCTCATTAGTTCTAGTTATGCAATGACTATTTGTTCATCCCTTTAAAAACACTCTTCTTCCTGACTGCATTCCAAGGTAGGTGTGAGATAACTGGCTATACCACCATTTCATTTATAACTTTGTCAGTCATTCAGTGAGTCATGACTTTATTATTGCAGGAATGCAACCCACAAACAGATTTTCCCCTCTGTCCCCCACGTCCCAGTTCAGTTTGTTTGGTCCCAAAGAAAGCCTTGGTGCCACATTGCCCAACAGACAATTAAAGACCATGTTTCCACTCAGGGCTTCTGTTGCTGCACTCTCTGCATCATGGGTTTTTTGTTTGGGGTTCCCCTCCCCTCCCTGCCCCCCCCCTTCCTTCATCTTCCTTTCCTCTCTTAGTGTTCAAGTAGCTTATCTGAGTATTTTTTTGTATTCTGGTGCTTGCAGCCTGAGCATGCAGAGGCACCTTAGAATTAAATGTCTCAAACTTACCCTGATCTGTGTTTTTGCTTTCAACCATTGTTTATGCAGTAGTCAAAAGAGACAAATGGTGTGAGCACAATCAGCAAGAGCACACTGGAAATTGCTACCTCCTCCTCTCTTCTTCAAGTCAAAAACAACAGTATTTGTAACCAGAGAAAGTCTTATGCAACACAGAAGCATCTCAAGAATGGTGAATGACTTCCAATTGTTCCATGTGTCTAAGTAATTCCTGGTCCCCCACTTCTGATATATTTGGTAATTTTTATTAAAACAATTACTTATTCCTATTCTATTAGTGTCTGGATGTTTTGTGTTGACAGTGTCTAGCACCCTGCAGACGCTCTATCCTGAAAACTTTGCAGCCTCTTTCAGTATTTAAAAATAAGAACACATGATGAAATTAGGGATGGGATATATGAAAAGTCTCAAAGGGTAAATAAATGTATTTTTTCTATATATTTATATGTATTTGTTTCAAATCAGCAAAATTGGGTGGGTTGCTGCACTGCAACAGGTTTCTGATGTTCAGTGTCTCCTGACTAATGAAAAATCTTTCACAAGGAAGCTCCTCTTCCATTTGGAGCTTTGTTGAGAAAGTACAAATCATGTTGTTGGCATGACTTTTTTCAAGAAGTTGGATGAACCTTCCAGTCTGTCTGGAAGACCTCAAAGCACCTCTGGATGGACAGCCCACTTTACAGACTAAGATCTGGAGCCAGGTTTTACAAGAATTGACAGGTAATTTTGAAGTCCTTATTTAGGTCCTGGATCGGAGGCACTTGGGGTTTGAGAGAAACATATTATTTAAGCATGTATTTTGGGATAAGTCTTCTCACCTTCCTGTTTAGAATTTTAAAAACCCAACCAAACAAGAAGCAACTACTCCTTCTATTAATTTCTAAAATCTTAGACTTGAATGCTCCTATTCTTAATGAAATTAGGTGTATATTAAAGCAGTGTCCGTCTCCTTATTTTTCATCATGTCCCCTGAATCTGCCCTTTTCCCTCCTCACTTTCGTCTAGAAAAGACTTCTAGAAAAACTAATAAGGATAGACTTTTAAAATTTCCGACATAAGATAGTTTCTTGGAGATTTGTTTATTTACTCATTCAGGTGACTGGATTGCTAGGGCTTTTCTGCTAAAACCTGAATTGGTTTTCAATAAATCCTGATGCTTTACACCATAGATGTGATGGCAGTATCACTGGGATATGTTTCAGGATCATGTGCTAAGACTCTATTTTACTGCTTGTGATTAACCCCATTGTTCCATGAGCAGTGCAGTCAAGTCATCAATTTGCTGTCATAAACATGTCTGTCAAAGCTTGGACTTCATGTATGTTTCTTAGGATATAGGAAGGAAAATGGTCATGGATCACTGTGGAAAGGCAGGAAAAATAAAAGCATGAGCACCAAAATATCTGGAGTTGGCACATGGAATCAGGGAACAAGGATTGGGACGTGGGACCTAGGTTATATTAGAAGCATAAGAAGACTTACAGCCTATACTTACAAGGAGAACAAAATAGATTACATACAAATGTATAAAAGAAAGTTGTCTGACTGTTGAGAAGTCTCATTTTGCAAACCATTGACTGTCATTCAAGAAAGAACTGCTTATGACCTTATTCTGTCAAAAAGTTCTTGAAGCAAAAGTTTGCATGGGAGAGACTGTAGAGCAGAGGAAAGAAAATCTTCAGGACCAGGATTATGCTTTATGGCCGAAATAGGTGACAATGATGGACTCATCAGGCTGCCCCTTTGATAAGATACTGAAAAGTCAAAGAATTCTCTGCGGTAATATCAGCACAAAGAGTAAAAAACATCACCAAGCCTGCAGATCCTGAAATGAGAAAATGCCAAAAGAAATAGAGATTTTATTTCCTCAGCTGTTATCATGAGATCACAATCCTGTTGAGCAGTAAAGCAATGCTGTTTTCTAAAATGAGCCAGAAATTAAGTGAACAGAGGCAAAATTTTTTCTAGCTTTTTGTTTTCCTGATTTTTTTTATAGTGACTAGTTGACCCTTGGTGTCAAATTCCCATTTTGGGGTTTCTACTGAGATGCACATCCACTGGGTCTGATTTTTTTTCAGAATGTGTTGAACATTTCCACTCCTTCCACCAAAGCCATACTTTGGGTTGTGTAAAAGCATCAGAAGTTCTATAAGGATTTCTTCTGGAGCTAGTATACAAACAACAGTCTGAGGGCTGCAGCTCTTAAAAGTATAGAGAACCTTAAATGGATGGGCTGGAATAACTGGGATGGAAAGAGAGACATCTGTTGAGTTGTTGAAAAAACATATGGTCCCAGCACTTCTTTTGTCATGGATTTTGGAAATCTTTTCTCTCTGAGTTTATTGCTAATATTTAATTTAAAACCAAATTTGGATTGCTGACAAAATTATAACTCGTAAATGGACACTTCTCCCATCCTCCTTCCCAGCCTTGTCTGGGCAGTGCTTGCTCCCACATTTCTTCCTCCTGCTGGTCCCAGCCCATGTGGCCTGGTTGTGCTGGAGAAAGGGGGACCTCACCCTGGCTTTGGCCTTATGTGAGAGGACAAGGCTGGCAGAGAAGCGGGAAGGGGTGGTTTGCAAGTTGGTAACATCTCACTCCTCCTGTTCTCCTTCAGGATTGTAATCACATTTATATTGGATGGAAAACGTGACTTTATTTGTGTGTGTGTTTGTGTATGAACACTTAATGACATTTCAAGGCATCCGACAAAAGCCTAATTCCTTGGATTGGTTTCGTCAAATAATAAAATGACTTCAGTATAATTGAAAGCAGATGTGGAAATATGGACTTTTAGCAGCCATTCTGCCCCCCTCCCCGCCTTTTTTTCTCTTAACTCTCTCTTCATGCCAGAAATATTTTCATTTTTGTTTCCTACTTCCTATCTGCAGAACAAAGCCTGGGGAGGATGAGTTCTGAGGCAAAGAACCAAAGGGTATTAATTTCGCATTTTAATGTCGCCTTGTAAAATTTCCACCTTTTCTGAGTTCATTTTCCATTATGAAGGAAAGTTCCTCTCCCCTCATCCTGAACTCATCTGCTCTGTTATATAATCATTCCTGTCCACAATGGGTGTTTACTGCTATTGCTTGAATCTGAAATTGTACATTATGTGTTGGGCTCAGCTAAGCAAGCAGCCTACATTGTTTTCATCCCTCCCCCCTGGCTGGACTAAGTGTTGGATGGAAAAAATCACAAAGATGCAGAAATGAAATTGTAAAATTTGCACATGGGCAAAAGGTGGAAGGGTTCCTTCCCCGAGTTTTGCACTATAAAATACATAATCTTTATGGCTGCTCCTTAGCCTGAAAAGAAGTGGATAAAAGCATCAGTGGTGATCATAGAATCATTGAATGGTTTGGGTTTGAAGTGACCTTAAAGACCATCTAGCTCCAATCCCCTATGTTGGAGGGATGCCATCCACGTTGTTCAAAGCCCAATCCAACCAGGCATTGAACACTTCCAGGAATGAGGCATCCACAACTTTTCTGGGCAACCTGTTCCAGTGCTTGACAGTAAAGAATTCCTTCCTAATATCTAATCTAAATTCATCCTCCTTCAGCTTAAAGCCATTACCCTTTTCCTGTCACTACATGCTTTTGTAGAAAAGGTCCCTGTCCAGCCTTCTTGTAAGCCCTTTTTGGGTACTGAAAGGCTGCTGCAAAGTCTCCCCAGAGCCTGCTCAACAACCACCCCAACTCTCTCAGCCTCTCAGAAGCAAAAGCATTGTAAGTATTATTATAAAAACAAAAGTATTATCAGCTGCTTAAATGTCAGCAGTGGCTTTGTCAGTGAAACAGCTCTTCCCAATGTGTCAAACCAGTGTGACTGGAAAAATTAAGGGCTTGGAGTAACAACAATGGCAGTTTAAAGTTAACATTGATTTTCTTGAATCTTCAGCCATGCCAGCATCATGGTATCATTGTTCACACTGTTTTAGGAAGAAATGAGACTTATAAAAACTATTATAATCTTTGATTTATTCATCTTTTGAAAAAGGGGCTTGTGTACTTTAGGAGAGTGAGATATTCTGTTCCCATTTCAGTGGGATTCAAGCATAATATCCTGTCAAAATCCCAGCCTGGAGCTTTAACTGAGATCTTTTAGTATCAAGATATTTGTGTCTATCTTCCCTCTGATTTTTGAGCTTTTTGACCATTGGGGAAAAAGACAAATATAACAAAGAGGGCTGAAAGTCTCTAAGTTGTTTATGGCGCCATAAACTACATGCAAATGGATGTTCAGTTAATGGAAAACCTAAGAGAGATGCATTGCATTACTTGCAGTACTAACTTAGAGGCTGCCAGCACACAAAACGTTGCCATCTGAACTTGCCCTATCCTAGAATCCGAAGTCAGCCCCATGTCCACCAGAACTGAGGGTCAATGCTTTCAGCTGCCCATGAGATTGATATTTGATGATTCCTTCCTTCAAAGATGAGGTGGCTGGTCTGTGTGTGAAGAGGATTCAAGTCTGCTTTTTGAATTCTGAGCATTAGTTTTACTTCTTCACCTGGGGCAGGGTGGGCCTGGTTTCCAAGAGCACTGAGACTACAGAGCTCCAACTGCAGGCACCAGTAGTTATAGGTTTTAGAAAGTCTCCATTAATAAGCTGTGTTAGTAATACAATGCCAAGTTTAAAAGCAGCAGATAATATCTGAGGTGAGATCCTCATTTGAATTATGGAAAGGGAAATACATGGGCCGAAGTGGTCAAAAATTAATCTGAGTGCAGGAAAGCATCTGAATGTATTCGGAGTTTAGAAAAAAGAGATGGGGAAGGACGGTTGGTGAAGCCAGCCAAAAAAGGAACTGCCAGGAATATGTCAGGAAGATAATCTGACAAAAAGAGTTCAGCAGAGGTGTTAGTCCTGCATAAAGTGATGAAGAGGACAGTGTAATTTAAACAGCTTTGCTCCTTTAGTATACACTTGCATGTGACAGACACAACTACCACTCCCAAAAAACACCCTTCTGTTTCAAACAGGACTGCAGCATGGAAAGAAAATCTAGTATTAGACTAAAAACATTGAAAGCATTTTTCTAGCCCATCTTTTACTGCCCTGTGAATCTTAGGGCTCCTCCAGGCTGCTGGCCAATCTGAAATAGGAGTGCTGAGGAGACATCAGAGTTTCTCTGTGTTGGGCATCTGTTGTGTCAGGTGTCTTGAGTTTACCTAGGTTAGCATGCACCTCCTTGCAATGCACTGCACAGCTGGAATTATCAGTTTGAGCCATGGAGATTGTAAGCTCCAGAGAGCTGAAATCAAGAGTGTGCTTGGTAAGTGTAACCCCATTCTCAGTTTAGAATACTCATTTCAAGAAAGAATATCTTCGCATGAGTGTTTGTAGTATCTTAGAAGAGGTTAATGCTTTATTAAATGATCACTTATTTTTTAAAATTAGCAATAGTAATTTGTTAAATGATCGAAATCAATATTTCTGAGCTACTGACTTTACTGCTGCTTATTCAGGTAAGTTTCATACTATCCTTTTTTAATCCCAGTAGTGCTAAAGAGACAGATCTTGCATTCCTTCAGGATACTGCAACAGGATGTGAGTACTTATAAAGTTAATAATTATGCTTACCTGTGTAACCACAAAGCATCTTGGGATTGGCCTAGAGAGACAAAAGTTTAAATCCTATGTCTCAAATTTATCTTCCAAACATGTCAGTTAAACCATCCACTTGAGAAACTCTGCATGATTCAGCTTGCAGCACTGCAATTTCTTTGCTGTGCACAAACTTATCAGATTTGTGTGGACAAAACAGACATTGCACAGTATTTATGGAAAGTTCATCTCTGTGTTTTCTTTTTTGCCATATCAAAATGTCAAGAATGTCCATCAGCTTTTCACATGTACGCACTGTTCTAAGGTTTGAAAACACAATCAGTGGAGGCATGTAGTCATCAGGTCCATCAGTTTGTTTCATCTTCTGTGGGCTTCTGTGTAGTGTAGACCTTAGGTAAGTTTTCTTTAGAGCGTTTGTTAAACATGTAAAAGTCAAGTATGTGGCTCTGTCTCCTACACTGGGCTAATTTGGTATCAGGCTAAATGTGTAATGTCAAACTGAATGTTGTCTCCTGCTAGGGGGTAAAACAATGTTGGCCACAAATATTCTTGGTTCTTTGCTGAAGGTGGTAAGTTCATGGCTGAGAAGAAATTTATCCCACTGTTGAAAGAATCCTGCAAAGTCAAAACTCTCTGGATCAGGACTCAAGGCTAAGTGTGGTTTACCTGGAGTGACAGTGGGAAAAAAACCACCATGAACTGAAACACTAGGTAGGTCTTCATATGATGCTTACTCTTTTTTCCTTGCAAATAACATGGAAGTATGATTGTGTCCCTAAACTATTAATACTGGCCCTTGCTTCCAATATTTGACTATCAAGTCCTCTAAGCTGTCAGTTTTGACCTGACTTTTAAAGGAAGATTTCAGAACTCCTTACAATATGTGTTTGTGTTATTTTCATTTGTACCTCCAGGTCTGGAGACTTTCATCCCAGAGTTACTCTTCTCTCCTAATCCTCCCCCACACTTCAGTTTTCCAAGCCTTTCCATCTCCGTTACGCTACTAATCATGCTTTCATAGAGAGGTAAGTACAGTGGGTGCTCATTCTACTACTTGTCTCCCACAGCCTCTTCCTGTGAAGGCCTTCATTTGTGTCTCTTCCCTTCCACATCCTTCCTCCCATTATTTGGGAAAGTATTTGTTGAGGGACTGCATAATAACTCCATTGGAAAGATGGGATGGAAAGAGAGGAGGGAGTGATACTGTTATTTCAGAAAGCATTAATGAATGTTGTCAGCCAAACCTTTGACCTGAGAGGGAGTGGTGGAAGCACAAAGCAGATGACGAAGGTTCTTTGTGTTCCCCACTACTCTTGTGCTGGTTTTCCTTGGCTGGGAGCATCTGGAATAGTCTCTAACATTTTAATTGAGCAAATGCAGCATTCCCAAGCTGTTGTGTGACAGACAAACAGACAGACAAACCTACAAAGAAATGCCATAAATTTGAGTGTGTGGGTTCACAAGACCGGTCAATTATTCACAACTAGAAAAATAAGGTTACATAAATGGTCAAGATTTTTTGGGACTGACTAATTATTTTAGATGTCTTATGCTTTGGATGATCCATTAAAAATACCTTAAAAGGGCTTGTTCTTTGGCAAACAAGTTTCCGTAATTTTAAAATTGAGGGTCCTTACAGATATAATGGACAACAAGAAAACCCAGAGATTATCAAAATCAGTTTTCCTCTAAAAGTGTTGACAACAAAGTTATGCATAGGGGCATTGTTTTCTGGTTTATATCAGTCTGTGAATCCTCTTGTTTGTATACAGACTTTACAAGTAAATGTTAACAGTATGTTTTATAAGTGATGTTGTATGTGAAAGCACTTTACTAGAAGCAGACACAGTTGTAATGGTCTGAAAGGTTGGGAAAGGAGGCTTAGAAAGAGTTCATCTGTTAGGTCTTGAATGCAGAGCTGTTTACTCCCCACACACAAAGTATTTTAAGAGGGAATGGGGCATTGCTGGGGTCTGAAGCATGGGAAAAGCTGGGTCGTGCAGGCCATAGTAGACCTTTTTAAGGGTCACTATAGAACAGAGGTGGCCTGAGGTAGGCAGGATTTCTGTGGACACAGCCACAAACTGGTCACTTGCAGCACCCTGGGAAGAGGCTGAAGAAAAGCAGCCGAAAGGTCACACAATCCATCCAGCTAAACAGTCCTGGTGGGTGGCAGTCTGAAATAATTCCTGAGCTATTAATTAGGAAGATGCTCTTCCAGGTTCCGGCCAAAGTCATAAGACATGCTGAGGCAAGGAGCCAAAAGATCAAAAGGACACTAAATATTTTTTTTTAAAACCATTCTCTGGAGAGAGAAAGGAGAGAGCTGTCCGGGTCTGGTTCACACAGGACGTGCTGATGGGGCTGGGCTTTGCTCTAGGATGTGAGGAAGCAGAGTCTGCTTGGTCCTTCTCTCCTTGGTTTTCACCTAAATATGACTGTGGATTTTTTTTTTTTTTTGACTTTATCTTTTGTCTTAGCTTCTCTTATAAAACTTTCATGATGATAGTATTTTTTTCTCTCAGTGTTAGGGTAGACCAGTATCTTGATTTGAAAAGGCTGTGTGATTACCTGTATTAGCCATTTGTTACAAGCCCTTGAGAAGGACTATTGCAAGTGTTGATTCCAAGCAAATTCCTAGTTAAGGATACGTAAGTCCACCACATTTTTACTTGAGACTCACCTTTAACAGCACATGAAATATTGAGTTAATCCAAGAAAAGACAAAGCAGTTATGCCCAGTGCTAAAGAACAGGGAAGGATCGACATTGCTTATATGGAAACAAGGGCCGGGTCAAATCTATGTTTCAGAAAACAAGTAGTTAATGAATAGCACAACCCAGAGAGTCTTGCTTACTACAGACTTCTCTCTAAAGGACTTCTCCTCTTGCTCTTCTCATTTCCGCAAATCTACCCTTCGTATCCTATAATGTATGGTAAAGGTATGTGCTGCAACCTTTCCCACATGGACTCCACGTGCCAGTGTTCACTCATGCAACTCCCATCATTCTGTCATACCTGGCTGAAAATGAACACAGAAGTTGAAATTCATTGGGAGGAAACTGATATGAAAAAATGACTGTTTGACAGTCTTGAATCCTTATTACCAAGGGAACAGGCCAAGTTTGGGAAACTGAAAGCAGCATGGAATTGATTTTTGCAGCAGCAGAGTGGTAGGAAGGACACCAAAGCATCTAAACTTGCTCTGTGTACCATGGATTTGTTTCTTTTCTTCCCCACTTCAAAATGCAAGGTAAGTCTTTAATGGGGAAGTAGAAGTTGGTCACTTTTTGCAGAGAAACAGCCAAAATTTTGCTACCCAAACAGGAAACATGATGGTAGGTCCTGATTGTACAAAACTTTTCTTCTTCTGCCATTCTTCTTGTGGTTGCACAGGGAAACCCCCTTTTAGTGGAATGTTTTTGTAGTGTTCAAACTGAGATTCCAGGGGGGACTCTGTTGCAATTTTAAACTTGGAGCAGCTGCCATCCCTCCTTAATGACATGAGTGACATTTTGATATAACAGGGCAAGTTCTCACAACTTTGGTGAAACTCACATAGTCATATAATGCGAGACTAATCTTCACTTTTTTTTCAAATAGCATTTCAGAAAGGAGAGGTCAGAACAATAAACTGCAGTATGCCTCACCTGACATTTTTGTGCCTATTTCTGATCATATATGCATTTATACAAATATTGAAGGAAATAACCTTTTATAGTAAAATATTATTGAAAGGTTCATTAACTAATTTTTTTTTTCCCATGCACTTTAAGAGGGAAACACAGAAAAAGGCAAACCTGCCAATTATTTAATGACATTTCTGCTAGCGAAAATGCACTTTTTTAAGATCTGGAAGAAACTAGTCTGTTTAAACTTTTCAAAACCACCTGAAGGCCTTAGGAGTGCATGACTTCTTGTAAATATGATTCAGATAAATGAAATTTGAGCTTCTAAACAACTCTGAGATTTGGAAAATACCACTGGTTACTTTTTATGATGGGTAATGATATTAGATTCCTTTAATGAACCAAATCATCTAGGATGGGATTAACTTTCAGTAAATGTAAACTTTTATTCAGATTCTAAGGAGTGACAAGAGTCTTTCCCTTACAGTAATCAAACATTGTTTACATTTCCACTGAACTTGCTGGAATTGCTCGTGTAAGTGAAGCTGATTATATGTCTAATGCAGGATCTGTGGAACACCAGAAAGGAAAGGTCACAGTATCAAGCCATTTATTCTTCTCAGTAATTGAAAGATGTGAAACTAGTCCTCTTAACATGAAATCTCATTTTGATGATTGATATACCCACAGACTTATCAGAAATATCCTAAAATTAATTTTTTTTTAAATTTGATACAACCATCCTTTTCTTCACATAACTGAAACCAACATTTGTGTTTGGTGTTTGACTATTATGCTTTATTCCTCTAAGCAAGAAGTCTAAGTTCGGCTCCAGCAAGTTTCTTCTACCTATGATGCTTAGCTGATAATATTTCCTTTATTCCATATTCTCCTATTGTTTCAGTTCTTATAAAAATGAAATTTGTCAAGATCAAAGACAGGTGTACACCCTTTAGTGAGCTGAGGGAAAGCTTGTTATTAATTTTCCATTCTCCATACAAATGCTGCCTTATAAGATGGCTGAGTGTGAGAAATTTATAGCATCGCTCTGCAAAATGATAAAATTTGGCACAATAGAGAGACTCTGTAGTTCCTCAGATAGCAAAGAGGAGCAGCCCTTCCTTTTCCACTACTCAAACTCCCGATAGCTGTGCATTTATAACATATTAAAAAAAAACATTTCCCTCCCACAGCAATAACAAATTGCAGAGCGTCTACTAAAACGTAAAGGACAACACTCAAAAAGTGACAAGGAAAAGAAAACACTTTTGGAGTAATTTTGTTTCACAGGTGTGGACTTGAGCACGTTGCCTGTAGTTTCCAGGCATATGTGCAGTAGCTTGTTATAAAGATTAAACTTGATCCTCATTGACAGCTATAAGATTGAAAAATATATTGGGGCAGGATATAAATCTGTACAAATGTTGGAGATACAGCAATGGAAAAAAAGAAATCTTCCCACAGCAGCAGTGAAGAGGAAATAAATATTTTGAACTGAAAGGTTAGTCTTGAGGATAAGCTCTTCATGTTGTTGTCACATGCAGCGTTGACAGAAATAAGTGCCAACCTGGAATTGCTTGGTGAGAGATACTCTATGGCCTTCATGGGAACTGCAAGTCTAGATCACAGAGATAATGAAACATTGTCAAATATTGGCTGGATAGTGGTAACCACGCAGTACAAATCCCACACAAAGCCCACCCTTGTGACCTAAGGTGAGATTACCATTCAGAGTTTCAATGCAACCTGGAGAGCGCAGATGACTCCTGAAAATTTCTATTCCTGTGTGCTGGGGCAGACTGTGAGCTTCCAATCTTAAATTTGTCTTGAGTTGCAATTAGTCCAAAGCACAGCTGTGCAGACTGAGTATCAGTGTGGTGCAGGGATTCTCTAGTGATTGTTTCTTTGCCAAATGAAGACCTTCATAAAGGTCTTGGGCTGGATGATGGGTTATAAGGCCAGATCTCTGTCACTGACATTGATAATACAAGGCTTACCCTGCCGTGGATTCCTTGCCTGCTTGGGGTTTAGAAGGGAAAAATGACTCCATGGGGGGTTATTTCTACAGCTAAAAGCTGCTGTTTCATTGTTCTGTGGGCTGTCTTCCTCTGCCTGGCAGTGATGTGGCAATATTCTTGATGCTCGGGAAGATTAAGTCACATTACTGTGTGATTTTTAGCAGAGTCACCAATGCAGGTGTCTCTGAGAGCAGATTTTGGTATTCCGTGTGCCAGCTTTGTTGACGAAGCAGTCTCAGCTCCTTAGAGTCTGAGGTCTCAGTGCAAGCTAGGCTGCCCTCACCCACTGAAGGGGAAGGGTTGCCATTGCATGATAAAGGTCAAGGGACAGGAATATCTCTCCCACTTATTTAGAGCTTTTTGCACTGTAATCTCCCAGATATAGGAAGGAGAATTTTATCTCCCTGAATATTTATGAAAAGGAAAAAAAAATTATTTCCTTGGCACCACTTCTGTCTTTTCCTCTGAACTTAATTTCTCATACGCCTTTATACCCAACATCTGTTTGCTGGATCTGATTGTGAGCACACACTGGATGCCTCATTATGGGTAGATTGTAATCTCTTTGTACATAAATTAATCATTTTACCAGTCTGTCTTTGCTGTCAACTTATTATGTTGGTGGCCTTTGAGATTTTATTGCATACTCTGTTGATGAAAGAGAGAAAGATTTGCATTAGAAATTGTAAACTCCAGAGCCAAGGGGAGGGACAAAGTATGTTTAAAGAGGTTATTTCAAAGTCTTACAGGAGAGGGGACAAGAAGAGCAGGTGGCCAGAACCTCTTCTGTCCCAGAGTCTGGTGGCAGTGAGCAGAGGATATTTTGAAGAATAGATAAGGAGAGTGAAGTGTTTCCTTACATTCCTCTTGCTTCTGGCAAATTTTAGGAATGAGCTGAAGAATGTCCCCGAACCATTGTATTTAATAGCTAATGACTTTTGGTTAAGGAAATGTGATCCTCCCTTTGGTCAGTAATATGTGCTGAATAGTGTCTTCAGATCCCTGCCAGCCATGTCTTCCATGAACCTTTGAAGATCTGTGGAAATTTGTTTGGCTTATTTTTCAGTTTCTCATTTTTCAGATCCACAGAGCTGCTCCAGCTGAGGCCATCTAAGGATGTGACCTTTGGATTCATGTCTGCATTAGTGTGCTCTCTGCCATGGCTGTGGTAGCATTTTGCCACTCTCCTCGCTGCGAATAATTGAGTCACATAAAGAGTCTGTCTGTCTGACTGGCAAAATAAAAAGAAGCAGGAAGGGAAGGCTATTTCTTTTTTCTGCATGGCCTTTGGGACTGAAAAGGCTTTTCATTACTTGTTAGGTGTGTATATATATGTCTGTATATTTGAGGAATCATTTTCCAAAATTTTACGGTCTCATAAACACGCTGGGTTTCATCTTTTAAAAACATGGCCCTGGTACATGATAGGAAAAAAGAGCTTTTGTTCTGAAAGGGTTTTCTCAGTCATAAGCCATGCATTTAGCTACCGAACTTGCCCACATTTTGTTACTGTTTTCCCTCCAAGTATACAATACAGTGTCAGATTAGACATTCTACAGTGTATTACAAGTCTTCCTTTTAGTTTCACATAAACAAAACTGATAAATATTGTCAATCAGAGTTACTATTTTTTAACTGCATATGGTGAAGCTGTGGTCATGAGCAGTGTAAGCTCAGGCAGATTTTGTAGCTCCTTTTGCTGACACTAAAGGTTTTGTAATTTTCTTATTAATTTCTTTGAACTATAGAAGGAATATGCTGCAATGCTTTATTCCTGATGACAGAATATACAAGTCCATATGCCTGAGTTTTGGCTCAGAATTGTCCAGATAGATGTTTGTAGTTTTTTCATGAGCTATTGATGATTCAAGGGTTAGATAAATTTACTGTAGTGGGAGGTATTGGCAGAAGTAATACTTGTATAAACATGATCCTTTTAGTTATAAAATAAAAACTACCACTAAATCACTTTGCTCCCAGTTGCACACACCCAGAAGTTCTTTCTCATCCCCTAGGACAAGATTTGGTAAGTCCTTTCTGGTTGTGATTTGCTTTCAGGGGATAATTTAAAGTGTACATAACTGTTGTATTCTGTTAGGAAATGGGTTAGCAAACCAAATTAAACCGTATATTTTCATCCTGCTTCTTGGTGTCAAGGAGTGTAATGGAGATATACAACGATATTTGCTTTGATTTCATATGGTAAGGTGGTGAATAGGTCACTTGTTAGTAGCTAGTATGTGGTATATGCCCATGTGCATCCTTGCAAAGTTGGTAAACCCATATGTTATAGTTGTTTATTATTGACACTAAGTCTGCTGGTTCATTTCCAGATATAGTTCCCTGCCCGGGAGGTTTTATGCAGTACAACACAAAAACCTTAACTGGAGTATTTTTTTGTTGTTTGTTTTCAGTCCAGTTGCCCACTGATTAGGAAACTTCCTTCTGTGAATTGTGCTTAACTGTGTTACTATAGCATCAAGTTTTCATAGCAGAGACAGAATTGCTGCTTAATGCAGCATTTGTTAGTGGCCCCCAAATTCAGATCCAACTTGAGCATAAAATGAAAGATAATAATGCCTTTTGCTAACTGGGAATGACCTTGTAGGTCACTTGCTGGATTTTTTGGTTCAGTGACTGCTTGACTTGTACCTTTTTTTTATGTCCTACCATGAAAACCTTTGTAGGCCCACATGGTAACAATTTTTCATAAAAGAGAAATGTTCTGTTGGCCATTTACATAAGTTTTTACTTTGTGTTGGTTTGACAAAAGTAAAAGATACTAACTAGAGCTCCCAATTACAGAGCTAGAAGCAAAATTTTAAGAACTATTTAAAAAGATGTACACCTAAATGTTACTTTGTATTATTATAGGTGTCTGTGGAAGAACACGCAGTTGGTGTTTGCGTGGGTACTTGCGTATTTACCTATGAAAATGTGTATCTGTATGTATGCATGCATGTATAACATCTGATATATGACATGAAGGCACATACAAAATATGAGAAAATAGCAATGCTTTGATTGAATTCAGGCTATGTTTTTACAGTTTCCTGCTGGGAAGGCAATACGATTAAGTGGTGTCCTGGGAACATGCTTGCCACTTTCTTCAATGCATCTTTATCAATCTTCACATGATTCAATAGATCTGGAGGCCTAACCATCACAGGTCATACCAGAAAATTGCAGTGTTGAGATTATGGTACTTTGGGATGATGGCCGCTGTCAGCCAAAGCAGCAATCCTGAAGAGTCAGCAAGAACCACTTGGTATTTCACAGCATGGGGTGTTCTGTTCCCTTAGGCTCGATGATTATATTTGGGGAAAGTTTGAGTTGAAAGGCATTATTTTATTGGATTGACTTCAAGAAGTATTATACAATTACGCACACAGCTTTCTCTGTATGACTTTGGAGTGCGGTTTTTCTAACCATGAAATGTGGTGTTATCTACAGCCCGGAAAGGTTTTGTTTGACAGTTCTGGTAATCCCTTATGAACATCACCAGATTACAATTGTGATTTTGCTCTTTATTTCCACATCTGGCCACACATTCGTATATACTCTATATGTATACACAGTCAAACTGTTCAGTTATAGTGCCATGACTTACAAAAGACAACTTCAGGAAGAAACTGTAAGCAAAGTTTATTTGGAGAAGCAGTGGATGGCACTGTTGGATTATAATTATAAGGCAATAAAACACGCAAATCATAAATTGCAATATTTTTTGAAAATACAAGAGCTACATGTAATATAATTCCTCAAAAGGTATGAATTGAAGTTAAACCTCAATAGAATGTGATTTTCAGGTGAGCGTTCTTGCTCTGTGGTGTATTATACAAATCATTGGGGTCAGTTGAAGGGAGACCAATCCAATTTGGGTTCCAACATACTGTGGTGTTTCCCTCTTCCCAGAACTGCTGCTTATAGAGAACATTTTTTTCTTCAAGGGCTCTAGCTCCTGAGGGGGAGGGAGGGCTCTGGTGGCAGCAAGAAGCTGGGTTAGAATGCTGGAGCAGAGCTATTGCTTCAGCCTGTTTAGGTGAGCTCACATTTGCTCACATTTGCCTGCAAATACTTAATGTAGAAACAGGGGCATCTATTCCCATGTGGTGCAAAAACCTATGTACACCTTGAACCACACTGATCTTGACCTATGCTAAGAAAAGCATAAATTTTGAAATAATTCTGTGCTGACTGTGTGTACAGAGTTGAATTTTACCCTGCCTTAATATCCCTTTCTTGGGATACTTGTCGTTCTCTGCTTTATTTGTTACGGGTTGTGAAGGGACATTTGTAACATAGTGGGCCTGGCTTTTTCCCTGTGTTGTAAACATTTATTTCCTTTTTCACCACACTACTTCCAAGGATAAATTTGTGAAGTTATGGATAACAAGGAACAAACATTTTCAAGTGTTTGTTCCTTTGCAGCAATCAAAATATGTCCCATTATTAATTACCACAACCAAATTGAAAAGAAAGCAACAGGAAAAATAGGTCAGCTCATGTTAAACTACAGCCTGATGAAAAATCTCAAATTTTTTCTTTGCAGTCAGGCAGATGTTATGGGGGGTTTTTTTAGGTCCTTCTCAGGCGCAGGTTCCTCCTTCGTCTCTTATGCTCGGGCGTGTTTCTATGTATTGTCAATGTTCCTATGTTGTGTCAATCTCTGGACATTGCCTGTTCACTTCAGCTTTATACTATGTGCTTTTCTGGAAGAGAAAATGCCTCTTCACTACCTTTATGATTGCCAGACTGTGCAAAAGGGTGATACAGACTGGAGGCTGGGGAGATACTCTTAGAGGGGGTTTCTCTCTCCTTTTGGGGAGTGCCAGGTCACAGAGGTGTGTGGTGGAAACTTTTTAACCTGCAGCATACAGTGTTCAAACCTTAAGTGTTTTTATGCCAGAGTCAGACTGTCTCACTGATTGTGTTTTGGAAGGGGAAAGCTAGTTCCTGGTGCCAGCCAAGTAAAGGGAAAGAAATAAAGGAGGTTTAAAATAAAATATAGTATGGTAGCCGGGAGGAAAATACCTGCTGAACCAGCCCTGAAAGGAAGCAGGTACTTTCAGCCAACTGCTCAAAAAGGGGAAGAAATCTAGAGGTCCTGAAGAGATGGAGAGTGGCAGGGAGGAGGGAGTGAGAAGGGAGTAGCAGCTGAGATGATGGGGTAGAGGGTTGTGGGATCACTGACTGTACCTTCCCCTTAGCTCCTGCCCTTACCACAGGTGTGGTGCATCCCCCTGGCATTGCCAAAACGGAACACCATGGTGTATGCCTTATGGAGGAAAGGAGCGGGGAGAATAGAACCAGATGCCAGATGGGAGGCGGGGAGGAGGTTTGTTAGAAATACAAAATACTGGGGTTTTGGGTTTTTCTTTTTTTGTTGTTGCTTTGGTTTGGTTTGGGGTTTTTTTTTATTTTGTTTTGTTTTGGGGTTTTTGTTTGTTTGGTTGGTTGGTTTTTTTTAATTAAAAAATAGTAGGAAGTGTGATGAAATAAGCTGAATGTAGGCAGAGAGGAGTGCAGAAGGAAGAGAAAAGGAAAAGAAGAGGGAGAGGAGAGATCTGAGGAGAGGTGAAGGGGAGATCAGGGCAGTGCTCTCTCCTTTAACTCAGTGTACCATTTGAAATGGCTATATATAGTTAAGAAATGCTAACATATGGCACTCATATAGCATATGGCACTCAAAATAGTTAAGAAATACACTTGTTTTACAGCCAAATACTGCTTTCATTTGCATGGGTGTAAGTGAGGATAGGATTTATTTCATACAAGAATGTTTCTCAGATTCCTCTGACTGTTAAAATAAAGTGATGGGAGGGAGCTTCCCTTCTATTTTATCTTGAACTCTCTTTCATCTGTGTACAGAAACTGAATCCCAGGGCAGAACTGGATATGTGTACCAAAAACGTTCTCCCCAACTTCCCAGTCTCTCTCTCGGGCTTTGAGTTCATAAAGGTTCTTGCTGAGGGTTCACAGAAGTCACTGGAGAGGCTTACTGTCATTTCAACAGCCATTTAGTAGGCTCACAGTATCCACAAACTTAAGACAGTTTTATAGGTTTTATTTTTATTTTCTTGGTTGAACTTTGTCAAAATGCTTTTTTTTTATTTGGAGATTAAAGAATATGCTCAAAGCCATACTGCCAAAAGACATCTTGCTCCTTTCCTTGGAAAGTGTATGAATCTGTGAATTAAATGAGAGTGGAAAATCCCAATTTCTGTTTCTCATTCTGTCCCTGACTGGCCTTAGTAATCATTTGCATCTGCAGAGCAGTTCTTAAATTTCCTGTTGCTTAGTTGTATTTAGAATTGGAGGTGCCATTTGAAATGGGAGACACACTATGAGAGATGTTGCATACATATGTGGTAAAGAGTAGTCCCTGTTCTTTCAGAGTTTATAATACAAATAGACAAGAGACAATGGGGAGTGAACGGAAGGATTATCATCCCAGGTGAAAAGCTACTTTTTTCTGTATGGATGAAGTAAACACTTTTCTACTTAAGTCTGTCCACTGGAATCTGAACACTTATAAAAAACATCCAACATTTTGCACCAATAAATGAGAAAATAATAATTATCCTCTCCAAGGAAGGGGATTTGTTTTCCTGTTGTTTTTTTTACTGAATGATGTGACCCCGAGAGTCCTTAGCTACTGCTCTTCTGTTCAACAGCATGGTCAAAATAAGAATTACAGCTCCTCACATTAGGTCTCCTGATCCTGAGTTGTGTGGTTTTAGACCACAGGGGCTTCTTCGGTCTAGCTGATTAACTTTTCTTTGCTCACTTAGACATGGCAATGGATATTTTTTGCCTGATTCTCAGTCCTGACTCCTGCTGTTCTACAGGGGTTAGTTGAGGCTATCTTTCAAAACACGCTCATTACTTAAGGGGTTAGTTGAGGCCATCCTTTAAAACATACTCATTACTTCCATCCCTCAATAAAAGGAACACTTTAAGTAGGCTTAAAAATTAAGGAGAAATGCAAATGTGAGACATCATACTCAGTTGTGCCAATTTCATGCTTGGCACAGATGATGAATTCGTGTACTAATAATTGCACAGTGACATGGGTGAGGTATGATAGATTAGGAATAAGTTACAGGAGGGAACCCACTTTGCTCAGCCTGAATTTTTTTTTGTGACTCCCCAGACTCATGTTGTGAGTGGTAGCTTTGCTATGTCTACAGGAAGCAAAGAGTACATAATCATCATTAATAACAATAATAATAATAACAATAATAATAATAAACAACCCTCCTCATTCAACTAGCCAGTGGAGTTCTTAAAATGCTATTTGAAGTGCAATGTAATTTGGTTTACAAGCTCACCTTTAGGCATTGTTTTGCACTGTTGTGTAAAACCTAGGTCTGATCCTTTCAAAATAAATGGACACATGAAAGAGAGTTCCAGTAATGATGGAGGTGTCAGGAAAATAATGTCTCCTTTCTAATGCATCTTCCTGCACGAAAGTATGCCATGAGAAAAAGTTGGGGGTCTGTGTTCTTGTTTCACAGTCAGTCTTGGTTGTAAACCACTGAAATGATAGTCTTCATTTCCCTGTTGTATTAGGTTTAAACACACTATAAACAAGGAAGCATGTATATTACACATCCTATCAGTTTGGTTGAGATAAATGAAGAAATGCTATAATAAATCCATAACTAAAAGCATATTTAGTTTGGTACTGAACTCATATAAACCATGAGGACAATTGCCTTAGTGCAAGCCATCCCTTCAGATTCATAAATCAAGCACAACAGCCTGAAACATGAGTACACTGTATTATCTCCCCCAGATCTGCCATATCTTGTAAGAGTTCTGAATTTTATTGAAGTCTGTTATCCTTTCAGAGTGTGTGAACTTCTTGCATCTCTAGGACAGCAATGTATCATGCAACTCAATTAGATTTATATCACCATCACTCCCTATCATTCTACTCCTGAACTTTTAGTGCTTCCTCCGCCTGCACACCCTTCATTATCTTTGTAGTTTTCATGGAGATTTCCAGAGTGTGAGCCTACACACCACGAGCTGACCTGAAAAGCCATGCCATACAAAGTGCTTAGTGATGTGTGTGTTAGTCATCGGCCTAACTAAAAGTTACGCTTACGCCAATTGCTTGCAGATACCCCAAGATGCTCTTTTGCTTACTATAATTTCTCATTTAGAGCTCTTAGTCATTTCTTAGTCAGACCACCCCCAAGGGAAAAACTCTCCCTCAGATTTCTCATCTTTTTATATTTTTCTTCTTTAGTGTGTGTGGTTTTTTTGTTTGTTTTTTGTTGTTGGTTTTTTAATGCAACCTCCACAGTAAGCAGATTTCGTGAATGCACCTTGCAGCTTTGCATTAGTCAGAATTCTCTAATAAGACATGTCATGTTCCTTGCTCTCTCTAGGCTTGGAGCAAATGGGGAGGGCTAAAGCATCTATTTTCAGTGTCAGCTTCTAGACAAAGAAAATGAACATTATTGAGTTCTTCTACTATGGAATTAGAAATTAATCTCTTTTGTTCATGAAAATCCTTAGAGAAAGGAGATGAAAATGAATCTGTGATTAACAACTGGTTGCTTCTTTTTTCTATTGAAGACCTTCTTTTAAGGCAATTATTTCAATAATATTAACATGCCTTCACTTCAAGACATGTAGCTCATCAAGCTTTTGATATCTTTCTCCCCCAGTACACAGACTAGTTTTGCTGCAGGTCACCCTTCCCTTGCTCTGTTGTCAGCTTTGTGAAAGCTGGTGCCCTGCTTGCCTCTCTCTGTGACACAGCCAGGCACTAATAGATCTGTCACTGGGTCATTACTGCCTTGTCCACCACCACTGCCTGTCTCCCATCGCAGTCTTCCTTCTCTGAGTCTGTTGTATCAATTACATTAAAGAAACTGGAAATAAATGTGTGCCCACTCCAGAGCCTTAAACCTACACCACAGGGAGATTTTTTCCTTTCAAGAAGAGGAAAGAATCTGAATAGCCTCTCCCATGAATATCCCACAGTCTTTATGTAACTTTTCTAAAATTAAATTCATCCATGTTATGTCTATTCCTTTCCAATGTTTTCCTGATCGCACACGATGCGATTCTTCCAGTGAAGACAACTGGTTTATATTCCCTTGTGAGCAAAGTGGAAACTTGTTAATGAAAATGTCATCACAGCAAATGCTTTTAATTCTCTCATAACCACAGGCAGCAGTATGTATAACATTCACTTGCAGTCCCCTGTATGCCTGTCCATTGCATACTACTGCTTGCTACTGCTAGCTCTGGGGCAACTGTGTGGTTCTCTCTCTACAGATGCTAGCAGTGGTTTTGGCTTTTCAAGGAAGTGTATTAATTTCATTGGCAAAATTTTGACCTGAAGGAAACTGTTTCTGGAATGGTACCCAGCCAAAGCCCTGGCTGCTCCTGATACCTGAAAGTAACTCCTTGCATTTCCACAGGTGTTATAAAAAATAAAAAATCTTAATTATTATTGCTTCTCTGTCCACATTTTCTATTGAAATTATGCAATTATTTAGATATATTCCTACCCTTAAGAATTTGGGTCTACATAGCATACTTACAAATATCTATATGACTCATCTCTGGGCCTGAAACACTGTTCATCAAAACTTAGAAGCACCCGACCAAGATGAAGTCATGCTTAATTCAGTCCCAGTGCCAGAGGAGACAGATTAATGCATAAAAGGTAGACACCAAGGTTGTCACAAGAACAGCATATGTACATAGTTCCATAGCATGTATAGATTCCATATCTACCTGGTTTGGTGTGTGTGCTTTCTTATTTGTGTATCTACCCACGTAGTTCCTCATCAGGCAGAAAACAGTGCTTTAACTGGCCTGGGAACAGAAAGAGAGTAGAAAGGTTAAAAAGGGTTGTTTACAAAAAAAAAACCAAACCCAAGTAGAGGTCTAAGCAGTAAATGGAAATACTATACCAATATTTTTGTGCTCAGTAGGTTGTTGAAGGTGCAGCTGCCAGATTTTCACCTCATCATTTAGGTATTCTGCTGTTCAAATCTTTTTCCCAAGGCATGTACCTTGTATTTACCACCAGATTAACCCCCGTCCTCCTGGTATGATATGCTGGCTGTTTTCTGGCAAACACAGTTTAAGTTGCCTTTTTCAATAATTCACACTTCATTTTATACCCTCATATAGATTGGTACCTTTTCAGTCCAGCTACTATTTTTAGTAGAAAATGTTTTCCCTTATGGAGCCAAGGAGATGTGAAGCAACAGTATTTGCTAAAAAATCCATCTGTCCTTTTTTCCCCTCCTGAATTTTAGCAACTTTTTTCCATGTGCCTTAATATAATCTTCCTACACACATATTCCTGCCTGTCACCATTCTCCTGATAACTCATATAATCAGTGTCTTAGAAGACCTCTTATGGTACAGAGTAGCACTGGTTCTGTGAAGGTGAACAAACAAGGGCTTCAACACAGTCAGAGAAACTGGGGAAACCACCTTCAGTGGGTTGACCAGAGCTGTGCACTTTGTATTGCATGGGAGACAGCCTGACAACACCAGCTACACAGGATTGCAGTTAAACCATCTTTTATTCTTTTTTGTTTTCAGCTGGTTGTTTAGCAGCTGCAGCAGCAGTCCAGTTTAGCACTGTATCATTCACCAAGGGCATGGACCTGAAAGGATTGTTCCAAAGTAAATATGTTGCCATATATTTAAGTTAAGGATAGAGAAGTGCATTAACTACTGAGGCACTACTGAAAGTGTTTTAAGTACTTTTCATTATTATGCCGAAGATACATAGCTGCTGAAAAGGAGTTCGGGGTTTTTTTGAGACTGCTTTTATTTAATCAGCTGTATCTGTTGTCTTGGAAGGACAACACAAGTTTTTATATAGGTATAAATGTGAACAGGATTGTGAACACTAAAACCTATACTTACAGATTTTCTTGCCCTTGTGACTGGATTAAGATGTAAGACAAATGTGTGTACTGTTAGTATACGGCAGATAGAAAAGCTCTATACACAGTATGTGCTACTGATGAGTTCAATTACTATGTATATTACCAAGTGCAATCTGAGCACAACGACAACTGGAAAATTAGTTAGATTAAATATACAGGAAAAACATAGAGAAGGAGAAATTGCTCTGTATAGTTTAAGAGTCTCCAACATCCCCCATTTGAGCCAAGCTGCTTGTTTTCAGATCTAGAGAGATTTAATTCTTAGTATAACGTGTTGAATAAGCAAATTTTGACTGCTTCTCCTGTGGACTATCTGAGTACCTTCCAGACAATAACAGATTATTCTCAACTATCTTTAAGAACTTTTTAAAAACCCCTTTTTACTGTATATCATTAGGGATGTCTAAATCCTCATAGCTGCCAGGATTTAACTGTACTTCCAAGTGCTATGAGCTAAAACAATTAAGGGATCTCTAATTTTTAGGCACCTTGGTACCATTGACTCAACCTAGAGTTAGGAGTCAAGGCTGCATGCAGTGCTAGTGGGAGCAATCTTCAAAGTAGGATTCCCAATAGCTATCTTTGAAGACACAGCAGTAAAGTAAAAGGGAACAAATTTATATGTTTTGTGACTGGAAGCAGGCTGGTATTCATTCATGTGTGAGGGGAGCTGGTAAACTCAGTTTGCATGCATTTGTTCCTAGGTACAAGTGCAGCTGGAAGCTAACTGACAGAAGATAATGTGAACTTCCCTCTTCAGGCTTTAATTAGAAGCTTTAATTTTAGTTTGTAACAAGGTACCTCCTTTCCTTTGGTTTTGAAGATATCTTAAGATCCTTTGGTGTTGGATACTGGCAAAGATCAGAATACAGCCTCCTATGGATGGATGGAGTCTCCATTCCTTTATCAAGGTGGAAAGTGAATTAACTTGGGTCTTCCTTATGCCCATTAGTTTCTTACTAGTTTCTGGTGGAAAAAAGACAGTATTAGCAGAAAGAGTATTTTAAAAAATAAGGGAGTATGGCAGGACTCAGGCTTGTGAGCAAAGAACCTACATCATGTGAAGTTGGAAAAATTTAAAAACTGTTCCCATTCTTTAGCATTTCCCACTGATTAGCGTACTGGTAGCTTTTGCTGGCCATGGCTAGACCTCTTCCCAGCACGGACCTTGCGAAGCGAACAAAGGACTTCTAAATAAAAAAACCTCAACTAACCAAAACCAAAAAATCAACCTCAAATTTGATTGAAACAAAGGCCAATAATTATTTTTTTTAATTAGAAAGAGAATAAAGTAGTGATATCAGACAGAATAGAAAATTTTAGAAGTTTACGCACCTCTCCTCTGAACAATGTCTCACCAGGTTGGTTGTTGCTTCTAGCCAACATGGTGATTTTCCTAGTAGCAGCAAGTGTTAGGTGGTCACAAGAAGGTGCTTCTTCACACCTTGACCCCGGTCTATTTCTTTCATCCTAAAGACTCCCATGTCATTTGAGACCTTCTTGCTTGCTAATGCACCTTGCAGGCTTAGTACCTGTCCAGGTAGGTCTTTACACTCCCCTTTATAAAGGCACGTGTAACAAATAGGTGTCACAGCTAATTTTGGTGGCTTTTTCTCTTACCATGTGGGTTATGGTAAATTCCACCCTGACAAAAGTCTCTCCATCCATAAAATAGGAAGTTCAGGCAACTAACTGAGAGCTACAGTTTGGATTGGATCGTGAGGGTCAGGTGCCTAAAATTAGGCTTCAGCTGTGCTCAGCACAGGGTTGTGCACTTAGAGCTGGGGGACTGACCTAGACTAGACCCAGAACATGACTTTTTTATTTTTTATAAGACCAAGAGGAGATTTTCCACAGACAGCCTGCCCTCCACATTGAATTCAGCTTAGATACAAGCATTATTTTTACTGGAGAAGGTTACTAAAACCAGATTTGCTTTGAAACCAACTACATAAAAGAAACACAAGCATCAAAATGTAAGAAGAGTTGAAGAACTTTCACCAATGTGCTTTTCTGTCTGTCAGAGAAAAAGAGGTTAAAGGGTGGTAGGAGAGAGCAGGCTAACAGGAACTTGGTTTTTCTAAAGTGCAGGAACATTGAAAATTTGTATACCATAATTCTGATAGCACTTATGCATATGATTTTGAAAGATAGCAAACTCAATTTAGAATAACTGCTTGTAAGAAAATCTTTAGGTTCTTCTAAAAAGTTCACCTGTAACTAGGATATTCAATAGAACATATTTGGACTAGCTGGAAAATACTAGGCCTTCCCCATGAGAAGAAAACCCACCACACTTTCTGTCTAATTTGACAGTAGTCTAGTGCCTTTTTGTGGGATGTGCCTCCTCGGTTGGACGGTTGGGACAGAGGGAGACAAGAGATCTCTGAAGTCAGGTCTTAGAGCATGAGGTTTATTGCTCAGGGCTTGGGTATAGGGGGCCTGCTTAAAGCAGCCAGCTGCTGCTAGAAGCAGGCCAAAAAGCGTGAAGCAATAGAGAGAGAGAGTAAAGAAGAAGAAGTGCAAGAGAGTATGTAAGAGATTTAAGAAGGCTAAGAGCGAATGTATAAGAGAGGTAAGAGAGTAAAAGAGCTAAGAGAGCTAAGAGCTAAGAGAGCGAGCTTCTCCTTTACAATACAATAAATCTTCTTCTGTGTTGAATATTCTAATTTTCATCAACCAATCTAATACAAGATATAAATCCTATAGCATTTGCATACAGCCTATAAGAATCATTGCATTACCATACTACGTTATATTTTAAACCCCAAAAACTACTCTTTGGACCCCTTCTGCCAAGCTAGCAGGGTCTGCTTTAACCCTTGGACCCTTGTGCTAGCGGAAGGTATTGTTCAATCAAAAGGGATTACCTTCAGTCGGCCATACCATTGTTTTCCAGTTGTTCAGTAACTAAGGCCTGGCATCTCAAAGTATGCTTTCATTTCAATGTCACTTAAAGTTTCCATATTCTCCACATCTTTTGCCAGGCAATCATATTTATAAGGCTTTCCTGTTTCATCTTTCCCTACACCTTTTCTTTCCCTTTTTCTGTGAGCAGACTTAAAGCAAGGATGAGAGTGTGGAAGTAGGACAGGAGGAAGGGCTCCTGCTTCAAAGGCAAAGGAAGTGTCTTTGGGGCGTGAAGTACAAGAACGGGTAAAATCCCACTAATAGTAACCATATTCCTGGTACTGAGGTTGACATTGCATTTTTTATGCTGTCGTCTCTGTGACTACTGCCCTCTGCAAGGGTCAGTGCAAAGACAGGCTTGTGTTGGGTTAGAGCTTTGGTGGTCCATTCAGACAACATACAAGTAAGGGCCCTGGGTTTCCTGTGCTACGTTCTTAAGCCACGACACATAAATAGGCAGTTAGAGTGTGGGTGTGTAGTTGGCAGCCTAAGGAAGGATTTTAATGAGAAAGAGTCCTATTTCTCCTTCTCTTCCTCTCATTTTCCCCTTTTTAGAAGGAAATTAGAAGCACCTTCATTACGGTGCATCTGGGAAAAGCAGTTTCTTCATTTATCAGTCTTTGCTACTTCTCCAGCATTTTTTTTGTTATCATGCACTCAAGCTGTACCCTTGCTGGATTCCCTGCAACACAGGAGTACTTCTCCAGTAGTGCCACTCCCAGGGTAAGGTCATCAACCACCATCAGCCAAACCCTATCTCCCCTTCAGATTACAACACTGCTTTTTAACTCACAATCACATTCCTTCTTTTCCCCTTTCTACCCGTGGAAACATTCCATAGGTTGGAAAGTTGTCATGAATTGCCCCCACCCCCGGGATTCTTGTATCTCCTGTTTTAAGCTAGCATGCTCTAGGAGCTCTGGCATTTCCAGACATTCCCTTGTGGCAGTAAATGGTACTTTACACTGTAGCTCAGGAAGATTTCTTTTTTCCTGTGTAGCTGAGGGTGTTATTGATAAGACTCAGTTCTCTAATGTTGCAGGACCAGCTGTTACTGGAAGAGGAGAATACTTTGCCTTTTTGGGCATAATTGGCCTATGAGAAAAGACAACTGCTGAAATGCATTGATGGCTCAGTCCTGTAAAAGTAACTTTAATGATAAACTCTGTTACAACATTTAGTATTAAACAGCATAAAATGCCATTATAGTGAGAGTCACAATGGAAAGGTCCAGGACTGAGTAGGCAGGGATCCCTTTTTTTTATTTGTTGAGTTTTCTAGTAGCAAAAGGTCATTTGAGAACATGTATTTAATGGATTAGAGAAGCCTCTTAGGCATCAGTCCTGGGACTCACAGCATTTTTGAGGTGGGTGCCAAAGTGTTGCCAGTTGACACACTGCTGTGGTTTGTTTCTTTATTTTTCCATCCGCAGGGAGGGGTGTGAAGGTCAGTGCTGAGCTACATCTGTGAGGTCCTGTTAGAAAGCTTGCACTACCTGTTGTTGAGTGGAACTGGCTTTGGATTCAACCAAGAACTACGCTTTTCATACAAGCCCTGATGTTGCCAAGAACTGTCAAATGAAGAGAGGAAAAACTGGTACTGGAGTTGGTAAATATTTAACTCCAAAGGCGGCTCTTCTTTTCCTGCGGATGCTTGTGCAGTGTTTAGTCTTGCTGTCAATTCCAGTCACTGAAGGAAAAAGCCCACCCCACAGAAATGCACAGAGGGAGGTGCTGAATTGAGAGAGGAACTGGCAAGTTAAGCAAGAATGGCAAGCAAAGATGACTTGTCCAAGTTAATTTGGTTTTGAATCAAAAGACAAACTAAGGCTCCTAGTCTCTTAAAGAGTTGCATTTGTTAAACCAGCAATTTCCAAATGCGGCCACCAGGGACTTCGTGTGCAACCACCATCAAAAGCTCACTTTTTATAACTCTGTTGTGTGTCTGGCAACCGTGACCACTGTGAATTTGCTGTGGCAAATGTGTGACCACAGCACAAATTAATCTGAGAGCTCTTGAGTCAAAGGCTGTTTTCCTACCGCTCTCCTTTGGAACTGTTGTAGGCCATCACGTGCTGATGTGACCGAAGGTATTTTAAAACACTATTGCTAGACAACAATTTTTGAAAGCTCAAAATTATATTGTAACAGACCATATTGTAGCCCAATCTATTGTCACATTTAGGATTATACTTGGAAATTGCCTGCCGTAACAGGTGGTTAAAGCCAATATTGTAGGGACTCATTTTTAGCTGTTGTTCCTAAAGCTTTCTGTTTAAATAGCTGGCAGAAGAGGTTTTCTGTGAGTAAATGGAGCATTTATACATGCTTTTGGGTTACAGGCTTGAATTTCCATGGCTAGTCCAAAGGAAAATACCAACAGCTGAGCTGTAAGTACTGGAAATATGACATCTATAATAGGCATATTGATGCAATCTTAGCTGTGGTAAGCAACAGGGAGGGAGCTGTATTAGCACAGTCTACAGGAATAGGAGCCAATGAGAATTAAACTTTCCAGTTTAAAAATCTTCTAATAATTGAATTGCTGAAGATTCTCTTTTCCAACTTATCTTTAAAGTCGTTAACAGAAGTTCTTTGTCGTAGTGCTGGAAGATAAAACACAGTGGCACATTCAAGATGAAAGGTTGTTTTATTGCTGTGATCTGTCTTTAAAAAGTTAAGCTTTGGGGTAGGTTGGGTATTCTGCTTAAGGTGAGGCTTATGGTACCTGCCAGTTCTGTGAAGGTCCTACAGGCAATGAGTATTCAAACATCTGTTACCAAGAACACGGTTGTGTAGTCTGTGGCTTTCAACATTTTTGGATTTTAACATTTTTCAGAACACTGTAATTACTATACAACATCAAGCCACATTAGCACCATGTTATCTTTGATAGGAATCACGAAGATTTAAGAAAGCACACAGCTGATGCCACAGGTAACCAATAAAATAAAGTAGTGGGTTTCCTTTATCCCATCTGGAGTGGGCCAAGAAGATAATACTCCCACAGGAGTGGCTAAGAAGAGGAGCTAGTTGAGTGTGCACACACACCACTATTAATATTGCATTTCTTTTTTATTGAATCAAAGCTGAACTTTTGCTTTCTCTTATTGATTTAAAATCTGTTAGTTGTGTTTTCCAAATACAGAACGCTTCCATAGGATAACAGCCTACCACGTATCCAGTGTGTAACTGCCCTTGTGTAAATGGTGGTGAGGTAATTCAAGGCTGAGGTGTTTGCTACTAAGGGAAAGAAGAATAAGCTATAACACATCTATAAAGTGTTGATAGTGTTCACGGGGGTGGTTACTAAGGAGAAGCTGACTGGAGATAATTTGGTTTTGCGTCCATAATCCCTATCAAGATAATGCTAGTAAAAGCGTGTACAGTGCTAGTCTCCTCAGGATTTGACAGTGAGCATATGCTATACTGTCTTTCCCTAAATGAATCCTGAGAATTAGCATGCCTGTCTCAGACTTGGTGTTGTTTGGATCTGGGTAACTAAAGAAAGAACAACATTTAAGCAGCCTCTCCTGCCCTTATTTGTCCCCACGTACACCATGAATCTACACATCAACATAGGGATGAAAGGGAAAAAAAAGAAAAACATATGCCTTGTGCAATATGCTCTCAGTATCACTGATCAAAAATACTGTATTATGGAGTCTACTTAATGTATGCTTTACACAATACAGCTGCTGTAAAATGCAATGGTATGAATTTGAGAATGTTTTGAGAGAAATCCAGAATACAAAATTTAAAATAAAGATGGCAAATGTTTGAATATATTTAATTGTACACAGTTGACTGCAGTAATAATACTTGATCTGGCAGAACAATTCCTAGTGAATTATTTATTCTTTTATTTTACTACTACTCCTGCTGCAGAGCAGCCCTGACCAAAAGCAAACAAAGCACCTTGTTGGCACAAATGCAGTGTTTTCCATTCTCAGAGCACTGGAAAAATAATAATTAAATTTCATTAAATTGTTGTTATAGATATGGTACAGTAGTATTGACTGAGATTGGAGGTTTTACTGTACCTGGCAATGTATTTTGAGATACCAAGTCTCTGAAGAATCTATAAATGGACCAAACAGATAAAGGTCTGTTAACAGATAAACAGATTGATAAGATGTCTTAATCAGTGCTGGCTTGGAGAAGAGCTGCTCTCATCTACTTTACAGAGGGAGTTAAACTAGAGTGAAAAATAAAGTGCCTTGCCAAAGGTGGCACAGAGTATCTAGTGGTATGGTTATGCTTTGCCACTAACATGGACTGAATGAGAGATATTCTGCTGCAAAATGAAAAATTTTGGTACATAGCTAATATTTAACAAGCTAGAAGAAATCTAAGACAGCATTTTAAATCTCAAAGAAAACGATGTTCAGATAATGTGTCTGTTATCAGGAAGATGACCTAGCCTGAGAGGAGTCTATTATTTTACATATTAAATATACCTCTCTAAATATGCATTATTTACATCAACTATTTCCAGGCTGATACACCTCCCAGAAGTAAGATGAGAAGGGGATGACCATTTGGTGCTCGGATAGATGGGAAACAGGTCCATATTGTTAAGAAGACCTTGATGGCAGGAACAATGTGTGAAAGACACTGAAAGGATCTTGGAGAGCAAGTTTAGGCAAGTGGGCAGGGAAAGCAAACAAGGGAGAAGAGGAATATAGGAAGAAGTGAAGATTATCATGGAAGCGTGAGAAAATTCCTCAGAGTATAGAAAAACTGAAAGCAGGATTTGAAGAGAAGAATGTGATTAGATGGGTGGGGAAGGAATTTTTTTTTAGCAGCATAATTGGTACTATTGAACGAGAAGGAAGGAAGACAATAGTAGTTAATCAATTCTTGGCAGAATATATTAAAAGAAATGACAGTAATTTGGAAAGAATATGTTTAGAGGAAGGAGGATTTTTTGGACCCAAACAAACATCAAAGGAAGAAATACAAATTTACAGGTGCTCCCATATCTGCAAATCACAGAGATTTCCTTTAAAACTTGCTGTACAGAAACAAAAGTTGTAGAAGATAATCAGACAAAAAATTTTGAGCAGCTAGTGAGTGATCAGCAGGATCTTCATGTTCTCAGGTCTGTTGCCATTTGTCCAGAGATCAAAATGGGAATTTCAAATGAATAGTTCAGCTGCCTTTCCTATTGAAGAATATAATTTACATTTGCTTAATAGTTTCTGAGCACCTTAGTATGATTTATAGCCAAAGTATTGAGTCTTTGATAGAAAGAAGTTGTGTTGCTCTCATGCATTAGACAGCAGCATGTGGAACAGTCAGACCATGTTCTGTGGGTGTATCTGTATTTAGGAGTTGCTAACCCACCTATGGAGCTGGCTCTCCATAGCCAGTCAACTCTCTGTGTTTTTTAAGCAGGAAGAAGGAGAAATGTGTCATTTAAAACATGTAGGCAAAAATATCTGGCCAATTGTACTGAGAATATCCATGCTATGTGTAGACCCCTGAACTGCTGCACCTGCATTTGACTGGTGGATGCTGCGACGTCCAAGTGCAACACACAGGAACCTTACACCAACACACACTCACAGCCACAAAATCATGGAGTGGTGCAGCTTGTAAAGGGATCTCGCAGCAGTCATCACCTGACAAGGGCTGCAGTTTGAGATTAGTGGGGTCACTCGGGTGGGGTGGGCTTGAGTAGTGCAACAGCCTTATAACACATTTGTACAGTTAAAACAGCACCTCAGTGACAATGCACATAAATTTTAATCAGCTCATTTCATCTGGGCAATGGACAAAGATAATATGCTGGAAGTAGAGGGAGAGTGAGACAGAGGGGGCAAGGGAGCAAGAACTCTGCTGGAATAGATATTAAATTTCAAGTCTTAAGAGGGAAGTGTGAAAACTAAGAAAACATACTATAAGAAGTCACAAAGGGTATGCCCTGGCAGTAAATCATCCCTAAATGACGAGTGCACACAGGGAGGTATTCTTTAATCATGTCCTTTAGCGGGCTGGCNATATGTTGTACCATCTTTTGTGCAGCTGTAATTTTGACAGGGGGAGCCAATTTGAACTTCTGTAATCCTCAGCCCCAGACACCTCCAACGCCTGAGACTGTGTGTGTGTTTTTTTTTCCAAAGGTTTTTCAGCTGTACTCTTGAGAAAGTCATTCCATCCAAAGAAAGGGAGGGAGGGGGGGAGAAAAAAACATCTGTCTGACTTTGTCCCGGAGATTGT
>VZTE01002694.1:278357-330322 GCA_013397775.1 Eulacestoma nigropectus
CTATAGCTGTAACATTTTGAAAAGCAAGGGGGAAAAAAAGTTATTTTTCCAAGCCCGACTACCCATATTTTTCATTTTTTATATCCTCCTCTGTGATGGACATCATTTCCTGCCCCTCCTTTCTTTCAACCACTGTTGAAAAAAAAATAAAAAGAAGGGGAAAAATAAACCCGAGAAACTGATTGAAACTTGACTTAGAATTGCACAATGATCTTAAATTTTCCCAAGACTTATATTTTGGGAAGGAGCTGTTTTATGAATGGATATAAGGCTGACACATGAAACGCGTGGGATCTGTCTGAGTGCCTTGTCTGGGTCAGCTGTGACATCTGGCTCTTATGAATCTGGCGTATTGTGACTCACTAATACACAAATAGTAATCCTTGATAGTATCCACTTGTGATGCTTTGCGGGTGTTGTCACAAACAACATTGAATGCCAGAGAAGGGCCTTAATTCTGGCCTCCACCGCAGCCCCAGGCTGAGACGGATGTGTGGGTTAAGTGCAGGGTGGGGTATCAGCAGGCTCACCCCATTCCTTCAGCAGCCTGGTGGCTCCTTGTGGTGCTGCTGGGCATGTGGGTGATCTCAACTCACCAGTCATAGAATCACGGACTCATAGAACATGCCGAGTGGGAAGGAACCCATCAGGATCCTCGAGTCCAACTCTTTGCCCTGCACAGGATAGCCCAAAAATTATACCATGTGTCTGAGAGATTAATTCTGTAATAAGCAAGTAAATCTTAATGACTGAAGAAGATTGAGTCTGTGTGTTTCCCTTTGTGTTTGCTACAGGGAAGAGCCTGCACTGGTGCATGTCTGGTGGGTGCTGCCATTGGTGGAGAGCATGGTTTGTGGCACAGGTCCTCTCTGATGTTTGTTGCTGCCAGGGCTGTAAAGACAGAAAACCAACATCCATCTGCTGTAATGAGGTTTGGTATCAAAGGGAATTTTGTACCAAGACCTTGATCTGTGTGTGGTATTGCTGCAAAATGGTCATAGTCACGGCAGGGGAAAGTGTGCAGATTAACGTACCCCTCCTGCCTGTGAAATTGCCTAGACCAACTTAAAGAATTCCTTATGGTGTGATAAGGCACTCAATGTTGTGACATGGTTCAGGATAAAACACATCCAGAAATGCAGGAGTGAGTTGACGAGAGGAGAGTTCGCCTCATTTAACAGCAGCTTTTTTTTCTAGCGTGTTCCTAAAACTAAGGGACTCATGAATTCAGGGTAGTTCAAAAGGTGAGGCAAAAGCATGTATAAAGTCTGGCTTGTGTTTCCTGCACTTCTTCTAGCTGGAGAGACTCTTTAGGATGGGCTAGGTGTGAGCTCTGGTCTTATAGCTTTGGCTGTTTGGCTGTGGAAAGCTTGATAACTAGTTTTCTGAAGTGCTGCATAACTAATCGATTAATTTTTAAATTTTGCTGTTTTGAAGAGGGGCTAACTAGATACAGAGCAGTGACCATGGTGAGGGCAAGTGGCAATGTGCCAAGAGACCATGATAGCCCTGGCTCCTTCTAGATGACAGGAATATCATATACAAGCTCAGAGGATAGGCATAACAAGATCATTTAATCTCTAGTGGCAGAAAAATAGGGATGAGCATTACCTCTACTTTTACACAGGAATGAATTTCAAGAGGTTAGGATTAAGGATCAGTGGGGTCAGGTCCTCCCTTCCCACATCTATTGTGGGAGTATTATATGCATTATGAAGTCAGACATCCTAATTTTTTAAGGTATTTTAGTGTCACTGCTTGTGCTTGCCCATCTGTCACCCTGAACATTGATCTGAACTTGTGGAAGATGAGGAATTCCGGCCCACTCTGGAGACTGAAGTACTGTACTGTAATGGCCCCAAGTGTAATCCCAGATCCGACTGGGCTCCTCAGAGGCTGTATTTTCATTCTCTCCTTAGTGGTGACCTGAACCTACATAAAAACCCGAGGTCTGTGGGGAGCTCTGAGCTCCACATAGCTGCCTGGAGCCCCTGTATCCTCTCCTTCCCTCACTCCTCCAGTACACTGTGAGGTAAAGGAGTCAGCTGTGTTGCAACACTGAATATTTTTCCTGTCATTTTTGTCATAGCAAGTGAGGATTATTTGTGGATTATAGCTGTCTGGGGAAAACTCTGCTCTGTCATTTTTATATGAGGAGGAATAGGCAGTGGGGTTTTTTTTGCCTGTGGCTAGAGTTCACACATTGTCTCTGTAAAGTTTTTAGAGTGGAGAGAAGGCAGTGATTTATTAGTGGTTTTGTATTATAGCACTACCTAAGATGCCTAGTGATAGGTGAAAGCTCCTGAAGCCCTGCGTGTTAATTGTGCTAAGCAGCCTTCAGACACATAACAACATGCAGCACTGAAAAACTGATCATTCAAATGCAAGACAAGTCATGTGCTTCAATGGGATAAGTGATAAACCTTGAAACAGGAGAAGAAACTAGTTTCAGAAGCTTTTTTGTTGTTGTTTTGTTTCCTTGAAATTTCCCCACACATGAACAAAAGCAATCTAGAAGAGCCAAGAAACCTGTAATGCATGAAATGTTTTACACATATGTGATGGAAAACTCTACTCTGTTAAGTCAAAAAGCAGCTTCTGAAAAACTTAATGTGGCTAGAAAGTCACAGGTGCCTGACCCTTCTGGCCCTGTTACCTCACTGCTGCATATGCTTGGACTTCTTTCACCACTTTTTCAAACCTGCCATATGGGGAGATCATATTCTGCTAATCCGAATCTTCCAGAACACTTTGCAGGACCTTGTGCCAGAGAAGATTCCCCACATCTCACCCTTTTATCCTCACACAGGAGCATTAGAAAACTAAATAGCTCTCATTTCAACTTCCTCCCAGCCCCACTTTTTTAGCTCATGAATCATATCTCTCTTTGGCAGCTGTTTTTCAGCTGACATTTAAACTAAGTTCATATCCTTAAGGTTGATTTTTAGTGTTTCCTCGGGAAGAAAAAAAAGAACCTGCATACACACAGATACAGACACACATCCTTACCGTATGAATTCTTTGTTGAACCCAAATAATTCTGAGTACTCGGTAATAACCTGTTTCTGGAGACTGCTGGCATCTCAAGCTCATCTTTATGGTGGGTAACCAACTGTTCACCGGAGCAATATCTACCTCAAGGGAACAATACTGGGCTGTACATGAGGCTTTTGCACTTCTAAGACGCTGGTTCAAATCCAGGTCAGGTCTGTTGTGATTGTAAAAGTTTACTACCATGTGATAGCTGTTTGGTGGTCCTCAACCGGCAAACAGGTGTCCAGCTCATAAAAGGGAGCAGAGGAAGAGCACTGTGGTTACTGCACTGGGCTGAAGCACCAGATTTCTTGGTCTCCTTCCCAGGTCTGCCACAGATTGTATAGCCACAGGCAAGTCCTCTATAAATGGTGATAACATCCAAGCTCCTCATGGGAACATTGTGAGGATATGTTCATTAATTTCACTGAGATGCTCAAATGCATTGGGAATGAGAAGCTTGGTACAACTAGAAAAGCAGCTATTGTGTATTGGCAACGCCAAGAAGAGGCCATGAGATGGATGGGTGTAATAAATGGTCTGCAAATGAGCTGTATGCTCATAAATGACCTATACACTCTCAGCGCCTGGACATAACATCTCTAAATGGGAGATGAATTACTACCCCTGTATGACTTTTCCCATGGATATACAAATAGGAAACTGATGGTAGAGGTTATGTGCATTTTCTAAGTTAAAAGGGAAGTGATGCTTGGTACAATTACTCCGAGTCCCCTGGCCAGCTGTAAGCAGAATGTATCAGCCTTCAACCCTGTCATTTTGGTATACCTCTGCAAATGACAGTCTAGGCTGCTACTCGGTCCTCTGTGAGGACTAAGCTTCAGTGTTATGGTTGACAGGGTACCCAAGGGGCTGCCTGGAGAAGGTCTTGCTCCATGTTTTTTGGACTAAACCTTTGCTTTCACCCTAGCTCTGCATAAGGAGAAGTAGAATGGACTTATCTACTTACTTACTTACCTACCTACTCAGGAGCCACCTGAGCCACATTTCTTCTGCTTCCCCCAGGCTGGAGTGAGGGGACAGTGTTTACAATTTGCAGGGCACCACAATGTTCCTGCTCTTTTTCAAGCCGTTAGAGAAGGAGGGAGTAGAAGCCAGTATTATTTCTCCCTTTGCAAACTGATGCTTACCCCCCTGTGTGTCCAGGCCCCCTGTTAGAGTACAAACACACTTGTGGTAAGAAGGAATAAGAGAGATTAGGCTTCTGCTGCCAGGAAGGCTCCTGCCTCCAGGAATTTTTCAGTGGAAGAGATTTGCTCCACAGAGGATGGGTTATTGGGGATGGCCTTACAGCTCTTGAGGGATGCAGAAGGTGTTTTTTGAAGAGTGAAGTATTTTTGTCAGGTCCTTAAACCTCAAACTTCAGCTGTTTTGTAATAGCCCACTCCTGCTAACTTCTGAGCACCTGGGAACCAGTTTCTTTCTACTGATAGTCCTGTTGAAATTAATGGAGTTATTTGTGTGAGTAAAAAGCAGATATGTTTACAGAATTGGGCTCTGAGCTCATTCTGCTGCCTCTTACAGTGATTTTGAAGCTCTTTCTTATCTTGTTAAATCTTAAGTATTTTGCTAACGATACATTAAATGGTTGGGAGGGATTTTTTTTTTTGTGGCAATAGAAGCGGAAGAGCAAATGTTGTGGTTTGACATTTGAGAGAAAAGAAGCTAATTACTGTTACCCGAATTAGCTTTGGTCAGGAGTAAACTTAAAACGTGGAGCCACACGGAGAAGCGTTTCATTTACGTTAGGGAGCAGTTACCGAAGTTGTTCCATTGATTCACCGGGGCGGCTCCAGCGAGCGCCATCGCATCTGCACGAGCAAGCCCAGCGCAACCTGATCCTTCCAACTGAAAATCCTCCTGCTATGCCTGCGTTTCAGACAGGCATGCTGAACTACTTCTCTGCTCTTCCCAGCTTCTCAGAGTACTTGCTTCCCAGTATTTGCAAAGCCTCTCACTGGCACAGCTACACCTCTGTGGATAACGTATTTTCCAGTGAACTGGAGGTCTGATTGTGAATGTAGTCCTCTTTAGGCAATGTTTGGTTGCTTTAGGTCAGGGAGTATATTCTACATCAGAAACTCAGGACATCGGTTCACATTTATTAGTCATAGCTAAGTAAAAAGGAAACTACTGATATGTTCCTAAAAGAAACAACCATAGATTAAACCAGAGCGTGATTCAGAGAGTCTCTCTTGATCTTTTGGCAAAATGCTGAGTGCTCCATGCTCTTGAGAATATGAGCTCACTATTATTTGAATATTGTGCCAGCTTAACAATTCTTAGTGTCACTTGCATGAATAAGTAAAATTACTATATGTCATCTTGGATTTCCTTACGCTGTAAAAATTATTCATGGCATTAAGTGTTTTCAGGACTTGAACTTTTAATATTATTTCCAGTGATCATAGCACTGGAGGGGAGGCAGGGAAGGAGTGAGACAGAGAACTGAAAAATCATATGTTGAAAATTTTATTATTTGATGGGAAAGTATCAGGTAAAACTGTTGCTGGGAAAGACCTGGTGGAAAAATGTGTTGAGATGTGGGTAAGTGCTGCCAACCTCCTGTTCCAAATTCTACTTCTGTGCTGTCTAGCCTTGGTTTGGCCCTACAGAAGTCTGCGATTACACCAACCTTGTGTTGCATTTCTGGAACAGAGATATATGCCTTCACTGTTCTTAACCAAATGTTTCCTTTACCAAATAACCATCATTTTTGTCCCTTTCTGAACTTTTCCATGTTACAAGATTTGGATTGAGCCATCCATGACAGTCAGGAGCTAAGTATATATTTCCTGCAAAGTTTGAGGTGCTTTGGCAGTAGGATTTTCATTCAGTCTGTTCTCTAAATATGAATTTAATGTAACTAAGGGATTGAGAATTCTCCTATCCTTCTCCAAAAATGTTATGCAATGTTGGTAGAAAATGGAAGTGATGAAGCAAGAGAAGGGAAAAAAAAAAGAAAACCATATTTATTCTTGATCTTTATGGTCTTTGCACAGAGTTATACTTTAGGGGGTTCACTGTGTGATACTGTGTTCTTGTTCCTGATCTGAGTTCTTTCTTGAAATAATTATGTTTATTACTCAAGTTCTTTTTATATAGCAAAGCCCATGAAGTTCCTGAGGAGTATCCAATAGCCATGACAGTTACCGCTTTTTGGAGTTCCTTCCTTTTCTCTTGTTCTTAGCTTTGATCAAGAAGGTTCATCCATTGTCCCAACAGTGACCTCAGCACAGTGTCAACAAGGGGAGGCCTAATATCACTGAAGCACCATAACATTATTTATTTTGATCTATAAAATTAATGACTTGCCTGGTTGTTTTCTTATCCAAAATACTGACCATGATCTAAGTCAAATATATAGGAAATATATGAGAGATAGAAAGCCATCCAAAAGCCATTGCGAGACATAACAAAAGTCACACTGGCTCTCCAGCTGGCTGGGGTAATGCAGGAAATATATCTGTTTAGAAAGCCATTTCAATTTTTTTTTAAATTATTACGTACGGGTATAGAAGGCATTCAGTAGTTCTGTGTTATCTTGTCCACTGGCTAAATATAAAGTCTTGAAAGCTGTTTATTCATAAACTGATTCTGCTCCTAACCTCCCCCACCATGGCAAATATACTAGTAGAAATGACTGACATATGTAAATGTCATATACTGTGTTTGTTGTGGCACTGATTTAAAATTTTGGTGAGTGATCTGCAAGGTGGCTGAAATTATAAATGTTGTAAGGTCTTCCAGTTTTATAACTGCTAATTTTTGGACTCATGGGATAACAGGAAGCCTCTGAAAAGAGGACAATATCTCACTTGCAAAGGAAAGAAAAGCTTGAAAACCTAAATCTTAGTAAAAAGGCAAAAGGTGAAAAGCGTCAGCTCTCATGTTATTGATGATTAGTTAGTTTTTCTGCATCTGCAGAGTTCAATGAGCTTTATTGTTTCACACATGTAACTGTTGCGGTGGTTCAGTCCACCTTCGGGGTGAGTGACCACAAGTGGGTGGAGTTCCCTGCACAGGACTCTGCCTCTGGAGGCGGGCCTGAGGATAAGACTGAAGTTTAACATCTCCACCCACTGGGTGTCACTCATAGCTTCATCTCCTCCCACAGGTCTGGAAGTTTCTCTGCTATTCGGTTGTCTATTGGTTAATAAGTTTATGTTTAATCATAAATTCATTGCCTATGTAATTCAGTTCTGGAAAGTTCTCTTCAGCTATGTTTATGATTGGTTAATTCAAAGCTGTTCCTCCCCTAAGTTCTTGTGATTGGTTACCTGTCATCCCTCATCATTCCCCTATTGGTTTGTTCCCTTTTTCCTCCCTCTATCCCTTTGACTGTAAATGCGAGAGGATCTGCCTCTCGGGGATAGTTATTAGTTATTGTTATTAGTGTGCTGGGCTTTTTGTGGTTCCCCTTCTTGTCCTGCCCACCTGGGCAGGGAAATAAAGGCTTGGAACTAAAATCATCAAGGTGCCCCTCTCTCACTCTTTATCTCCGCCTGTTGCCTGGCAACACCTTGATCGAGCCTGCTCCTGAGAGCTTGTGGCAGACCGCTCCCTGGGGATACACACGCCCCAGGGAGCCTCCACCAGAACTCGTGCTTCTACCGCTGCTTTGTCTCGCCACTGCAGCACCTGAAGGTTGTAATGCACCAGGCCACCAGGCGGCTATTGGTCAGAGCGCGTTACATGTAACCATACTATTTTCAGGATAGTAAAAATCCTGAAGTAGTGTAGTATTTTTTAATAAGTTTTTTTTTTTTCCTGTTAAAATGTGGGGCTTGCGTTAATAAACAGGAACGAAAACAAGGGGATGGCATGAGGAGGCACGGTGCTTTCTGTTGCTCAGCTGTCTGCATGCCTGTACCAGGACCACAGTTGAAGTTGTAAAGTCACTGCAATAGAGCCATATTATGTTCTCCTGTGGCTCAAAATATGGAAAAGGATGCTAGCAAGGGTCCATACATCTGTGGTACTGTGATGATCAACTTGGAAGTCAGTGGGGAAGATGTCAAGTGAGAAGAAACCAAGGTTTCAGCAATGGGCCTGACTTGATGCATGGAAGACCGTAAAGTGTCTCTTTACCAGTCTCCATCTTATTTCCTATGTCAAGAACCTCTTCCTCTTAGCCAGAGTACAACAGCTACCACAGGTAAACACTGACCAAAGTAAGAATTTCACATGAAAAAATGTGATAGCAGCAGGCATACATTAAAAATGTTTAATGATTTTGATACATGAGCTTGACATTCACAGTCCTCTCATTATCGGTTTTGACGAGTTAAAACATAAAATCAACAAGTGGCACATGATAATGATTAATATTAATCTGTCTGTAGTGTGAACCTTAATTCATTAAAGCTTTAGTTGACTGGTTAACATTTATTTCTATGAGACAGGAAAATACAGAGTGAAAAATTCAAGTAGGATGTGATATTTATTGTGTACAGCGAGTGTGTGAGAATTAGAATATGGGAGCTAGTTACTACTACTTTTTTTTTCTGTCTGAAGTGATTCAGTGACCTAATACTGACCACAAGAATGTTTTTCCAATTTGTCAAATATCTGGGAGAAATTCTCTGACATGAGCAGGATTATTGTGTTCGACAGAGAAATTTCTGAAGATGCTTTTAAGTTCTGTTACATAGGATAGGAAACCAGACTGATCACACTTGCTGCTTCTGATCTGAAAATTCACAGCCTTTCAAGAAATGGCCAAATGAATTCCTTCTTAGAGATGAAGAGAAAAATAATCTGATTAAAGGAGTATTGCTGGCTGAATATATTTAGAGATTCTTGCAATATTTTCATAAAAGCAGTTCTTGCACAAACCACAGTGTCAGTGGACTTTTGGTGCAAATAATTTAAATTGTTAAAATGGTCTAATTTGGAAAACTCTGTATTTCTACAGGGTAAAAAGGGCTTTATGACTCAGTTACTTTCAGGGCTCAGAAGCTGTAAAATTTTTTTTCTTTTTGCGAAGTTCACTGAGGAGAAGTACCAGGGAGCTTACAGTGCAGATAAGATGGTGGGGTGGTGACACACACCTGATGCTCCTGCCTTGCTCCTAGAGAACTCTGTAGTCATCCTTATACCCATGGCCTTTGCTTTTGCTTTATAATTTCATCTGGAAGCTATTTCAGATGAGGTGTGCCTTCCTGCCTGTAATCTGAATGGGCTGTAATCTCAGCTACGCCTTGTAGGCGCTAATACTGCAGCAGTTCTGAGGTTTTTGAGGGCAGACAGAGGGCTATTAGATGGTCTAATCTGACGATATATTCACACTGGCCATAGGATTTTGGAATGCCTTCAGGAAATAAACTCTTGGATGAAGAGCAGCTGGCTCAAGTTGAATGCAGGCAAGACCAAAGCAATGCTAGTCAGAACGGGGGAATGCTTTGAAGAGTGGGCCAAGGCACTGTCTCCACCTTCCATTCATTGAAGACATATGGCCTCTATTTATCAAAGTTGTGCAAAGCCTGTGGGTCCTGCCTCTGGCTTCGATGGCCAGGTACCATTGCTTTCTAAAGATTTCACAGCTATCTGGGAAAGTCCCTTCCTTCCTCCTAGGCAATGATAACCTGAGGGCAGGAGTACACAGCCCTGGGTTATTGGAACTTATTTGATCTGGATGTGTTTTACCTGACAAATGATGCTTACACTGAGGATCAGGTTAATGTGACTACCTAGTGGTGTGTTTAATGTCTGTAGATGTTGCTGCCTCTTTCTGTGGTGCATGCTATCCTGGACACTCAAGTCCTCTCCTGATGCTTGGTGAGCTTCTGATGTAACTTTCAGTACTGAGAGTGGTTAGTGAATCAACACCAGCTAATCAAATCCAAATTTTGATGTGTGAACCACCATGAGAATTGTACTCCTACTAACTGAGGCAGAACACATCGTCCAGAAGAAAGTATTTGAGAACCAGATGCAAGACTTTCTGAATTGCAGAATGTGGAACTGTCTTGCAGAGAAGATCAGACAAACCCTCAGTCTGACCGATCATCAGGAAAGAGGCTGTCTTTTTTTCCATCTGTCATATTTCATAGTTCAAACAGCTTGATTCCTTAACTTTGATATTTTTTCTGCTCTAAGTTTTTTTTCAATTTTGCATAAAATTCTAAAACAAAAATTAGATTGAATTGAAAACCATGAACAATAATACTGGAAGCTTCTACTACTTTAAAAGTTTCAATTCTCAAATAATAATATTAACAACAAGAAATTATCAAACTATGTTTGATATTAAAAACTTTCATGTATTTCTATTTTTTATGTAGCAAAGGGAAAAATGTTACTTGTGAAATAGAATGGCAACTTTAAATGCCTTTGTAAGGCATGCTGAATACAACAAAGAAGGTATAAGGCTTGTGATTGTCTTCCCCTAAATGATGGAATCATAAATCATTTAGGTTGGAAAAGACCTCTGAAATCATCAAGTCCAACTGCAAATCTGACACTGCCAAGCCCATCAGTAAGCCATGTTTTTAAGTACCACATGTGCATGTCTTTTAAATCCCTCCAAGGATGGTGACTCAATTCCTTCTCTGGGCAGCCTATTCCACTTCTTATAACTGCTGATAACCCTTTCAGTGAAGAAATTTTTCCAGATATTGATTCTAAACTTTCCCTGGCACAACTTGAAGCCTTTTCCACTTGTCCTAACACTGGTTACTTGGAAGAATGACCCCCCCCTTGCTCCCTTCAGGTAGTTGTAGAAAGTGAAAAGAACTCCCCATGACTGTCTTTTGTCCAGGCTAAACAATCTCAGTTCCCTCAGACACTTCTTGGAGTGCAGGGCCTGAAACTGAACACAGTATTCAAGGTGCGGCCTCACCAGTGCTCAATACAGGGCTTCAACCCCTTCCCTGGTCCTGCTGGCCACACTATTGCTGATACAGGCCAGGATGCCATTGGTCTTCTTGGCCATCTGGGCACACACCAGCTCATGTTCAGATGCTTTCAACCAGCAGCCCTAGGTCATTTTCCACTGGGAAGCTTTCCAGCCACTCTGCCTTCAGCCTGTAACTCTATATGAACTTGTGGCCCAGGTGCAGGACCAGGCCTTTCACCTTGTTGAACCTCATACACTTGGCTTCAGCCTGTCGATCCAGCCCTGTCATATCCTTCTGTGAAGCCTTCCTACCTTCCAGCAGATCACCACTCCCACCAAGATTGGTGTTATCTGCAAACTGACTGAGGGTTACCCTCTATCCACTCATCGATATCACTGATAAAGATATTAAACAAGACTGGTCCCAACACTGAGCCCTGGGGACAGCACAAGTGACCAGCCACCAGTTGGTTGTAACTCCATTCACCACCACCCTTTGGTGAATAGAGTGATGGGTGGCCAGTGGTGAAAAGGGGCCATCCAGCCAGTGTTCTACCCATTGAAGAGTACAAAATCCAAGCCATGAACAGTCAATTTCTCCAAGAGAATGCCATGGGAAAGTGTGTCAAAGGCTTAACTAAAATCCAGGTAGAGATCATCCACAGCCTTTCCTTCATCTACTAGGTGGGTCACCTTGCCATAGGAGACCAGGGTGGTCAAACAGGACCTGCCTTTCATAAACCTCTACTAGCTGGGCCTGATCTTGTGGTTGTCCTGCAAGTGCTGTGTGATGGCACTCAAGATGATCTGTTCCATAACCTTCCCTGGCACTGAGGTCAGGCTGACCGGCCTGTAGTTCCCCGAATGTTCCTTCTGGCCCTCCTTGTAGATGGGCAGTACATCGGCTAACTTCAGTCAGCTGGGACCTTCCCAGTTAGTCAGAACTGCTGATAAATGATGGAACACATCTCAGTGAGCATGTCTGTCAATTTGCTTGGTTCTCTTTAGTGGATCCCAACCAGACCCATACATTTGTGTGTGTCTTAGTGGTACAGCAAGTCACTGACTGTTTCATCCTGGGTTATGTAGGCTTCATTCTGTTCCACATCTCTCTCTTCCAGCTTAGGGGTCGCGGAACACCTGGTCTTGCTGTGGCAAAGAAGGCATTAAGTACCTCGACCTTTTCCTCATTCTTTGTTATTATGTGTTGCCCCACATCCAGTAAACGATGGAGATTCTCCTTAGCACTCCTTGTGTTGCTGATGTAATTGTAGAAACATTTTTGTTGTCTTTCATGGCAGAAGCAAGATTAAGTTCTAGTTGGGCTCTAGCCCTTGTAATTTTCTCCCTGCCTAATGTCAAAACATCCTCGTAGTCCTCCTGAGTTGCCTGCCCCTTCTTCCAAAGATCATAAACTAAATAAAAGCAAATCCATTTTCCTTCAATTTTAGTAATATGCAATGAAGTTAAGTGAATTACATTGTATTTTATTAAAAGAGAGAATGTGATATATCATAATCAAGACTGTCCAGATTGGATTAGATTTATGATACTTTTTCATACGCACGTTTTTCCTATGGACTGTAATTGTCCCTCACCTATTCTGCTTATTGCTAAGACAGATCTTTAAGGTTCTGTTATGAGAAATGTGGAGTAAATTGAATACAAGAAGAAAGAATTTAGAATTCTTTTGGTATCTCCAGCATGTCAGGTAAAAAGCTAAATGTGTTAATATTAAAATAGGCATCTTGATTTCCAAAATTTATTGGAGACCTGGCATCTGTGAAGTATTTCAGATTTTACAAGTACATTGGTTATTCTCAAGCTAAATTGCTCTAAACCAAGTTAAAGACAGAGGTAAGCCCTCTTTTCCGATATCCTGCATAAATACCAAAGCATTATGGCCTTGCTGTATACTTCTTCCAAAAATTCCTTTAATTGATGAGACAAGACGTGCAAATGTTGGAGTTGAGGGCATGTCCGGATTAGACCTGAAAAATAGTAATTCTTCACTCCAACAACCTCCCACATGGGCAAATGATATAATGACATACAGAAATTAGGAGTATTTTGAACCCTGAGTCAGGCAAACTCCTAAATTACTTCCTCACAGAAAAGGAATAAGTACTTTTTTTCCCTGCCTTCCTACCAATCACTATTATTATTCTCATTGTTATGAAGGATATCTGGATCAATTTTTCAGCTATAGAAGCAGTGGAAAGGCATAACAGCAGTGTATAAAAGACAGCTTTTCTCTACCACAACACTGGTTACTTTGGGCAATTTCCCCAACGATGCCAAGAGTATAGCAAAGAGCAATCATTTTTCTGACAAACTCTTGAGCTGTGAGAAGCATCTTTCTTTGAAAATTAAAAATAAATATATCCATAAAAGAACAAAATTAAGACTATATATTGAAGCTCCAGTGATATGTTTGAGTTTTTTTTAAGTTGGGTTTGAGAACATGAAAAGCCTCCTGTCTCCTAGGTGCAGGGTCAGCAGGGGGTGCCCTTCTTCTTCAGGACATGGGTGAGGATTTCCTGCCCTAGAAAGAGATGGAAGGGTTTGGTACATAGGCTGAGGCACTGCCCTCACTGACTTGTACTTGTGGGAGAGAATTAATCACTGTAGGCCACATCCTTTTCTCCTTACTGAGGTTTTGTTCAGTCCTCCTCTATCTAACCAAGGACCAAGGAATAAAGTGAGTCAGGGCTGGTTGGTCTTTTCCTTGTATCTAAGTAACACTGAGTATGATCACTCCATTAGGGAGGAGGTGGTGTTTTGGAAGAGGTATTGGTGAAATGAAGTTATGGATGGGACCAGATCCTAGCTTTGCTTCTCTCAACAAGGACAGGTGCCCCAGCAACAGGAAAGGAGTTTTGTGTTACACAAGGAGGACAATCTTTGTGGTTACATCCTCAAAAGGCAGAGCTCCATGTGAGAGGCGTATGCAGCTGCGCTGGGGACATATTCCACTTCAGAAGAGGAAACCTTCTCTCCCCATTGTTAGGTAGGGCACAAAGACAGAAATAACCAACAGGATCCTGCTTCTTTTTCAGGCTATCCAGTCTTCACCAACATTGCACCATAGGACAGAAAATAGCTATTCAATAACCAGAAAATAGCACAGACACAGCAATATGCTATTAAGAAATTATTTATCTCGATTTGCAGATGACCGGAGAAGGGAGCTAGTACTTTATTCTGCTTTTCTGTGGTCTCTTACAATCCATGGGAAAGTCCTTCATTTACGACTCAGTTTCCAAAGAACAGCTCTAACTATCAGGAAATTCTTGTTAGAGGATGTTCCTGAAAATAGGTTAGTGATGGTCCATCCATTGGTCCCTTCCCCTGGCTCACTGCATTCTCTGGAGACCGTGAGAGGGATATGGTATAAAACTGGTTCTGTGTATGTTAGCTGTAACCTGCAGTGTAGCAAATAGTGCAGCCATTGAGGTGTTGGAGCAAAATGGGTACGTAAAAGGTTTTTCAGGTTGATTTGCATTTCTGGAGTGGGGCAGAGGCATTAAAAGCAAGAAAAAGCTGTAGCCCACTAATCCAGCCTCACAGCTGGATGCAATGTGGTACTGTTGCTTTCAGATCTAGGCTTCTAGGGGTGTACCTGCAAGTTGCAGGTTCTGGCATCATTTTGGTGTGAGGTAATTAGGCAGGAAGATTGGATGTGTGAGCAAGTAACAAAGAAAGGAACTGACCGTTGCCATGTAGATCTCAAAAGCCTCCAGAGTATGGAGTTTGGCTCACGATGACTCAGCTGTTATACCAAGGGATTAAGAAGTTTTTATTCTTCCTGAAATAGTTACAAATACAAGCAGACATTTGACAAAATAAGCTGTCACTAGCTGTCTTAGAGAAACACTTGCAAACAACTTTTGCCATAATGGAAAATCCATATATTGGAACATAAAGGTACTTCATCAATTTTTGTTGTTGTCATTGTTATGGATTGCGACATTGTGACTTTTAAGTAGTCCTTGATCTATTCCAAAGTCTAAGAGGGGGAAGGAAAAACCTCTAAAACATATTGGCCCTTTAAACAATAGAAAAAAAAGAGTTCCTATGGTGCAGCTGAGGTCAGGAAGTAGTTGATCATAGCAGGAGTCTGGATCCATGCCCTACTATGTCTGAAACAAGTCTCGTTAGAGAGAGGGAGAGGATGTTACCTCTGGACTGGAGTAATTGACACCTGAGCCATATAGGAGGATTTTTTGTTCTAGTCCAGGGAAGAATACTAGGAAAGCCAGATCTTCGCAGGAGAGGAACTGGGTGAATTCTTATGCCAAATGGAATAGTAGAAATTCACACTGAAAATGGAGCTACAGTTTTGCTGAACTATGAATTGCTGTTCCATGCAATAATACCATTTGATATGATCTTCCATTAGCATGTGAAACATCATAAGAGAAAGAGGAAAAAGCTCAGCAAACTTAACAAATTTCCATTTTGAAGAAATGGAGCAGCCTATGACCTGGCAGAGTGCCACAGTATGACACAGGGCTTTGTGGAAATCAAGTTGCAACAGTGAACAACGAAACAGAGTGCTGAGCTGTCAGATAAGTCACAGTTGGTGAATGTTAACTTCTATTTGTTATGTTTGGAAGACAAATACCATACCCACGTACCAGACAGGGCAGGGTTAGACTGCGGGGGTGAAGAAGGGAGGAAGGCAGACCAGAGGAAGGAAGATATCCTCTGTAAATAAATAGAAATGTCAGTCTTCCCCGTTTACTTAGGCTGCATTGCTCATGACCCTGTTGTACCAACAGCCAGCGGGGCGAGTCAGTGAAGGACCATTTCTGTCCTCCCAGAAGTAGGACAAAGGGTGCGAGTTGTGTTAAATGAGACTTACATTTTAATATATTTATTGACAAAACTTACAGTCACAGTCAACCCTCTCCATGAAAAATCCATGAAAAACATTTGGTCTTATCCTGTTACTTATTCTTTGCAGAGACTATGTAAAAATATACATAGCATCTCTGTAAATGACAACAATTGCCCATTACTAATTAATTGTCGTCAACGTTGACATTACAGTGGTGCACAGAGTTTTCAGTCAGAAAACTTTTTTTGTGATTAGTATGTATAATAAACAGGAAAGGAACTTGTGGAATTATAATATAGGGCTCCATGTCTATTTAGGTACATTGGGAATACTGTGGTGATTACTGTGATATAAATAAAACAAGTATTTGTGCGTTTTACTCAGTACAGCTTGTCAGAGTAATTTTGTCTACATTTCCAATGGAAAGTAGTAATTGCTACTGAGAATGATGCCCCCCAATCTCTAAGCACATAAAAGGTAAGAGGTTTTAAAATATTTGAAGAGAGGACTAAAAATAATGAAAAACATATTTGCAGTTGAAAATTAGTATTTTTACAAAAACCTTTGTGTTTTCTTATTTTCACTTTTTTGACTGTGTTAGTGAAAATAGAGGAAAAAGAACAGGTCACTGCCTCTGTTTATTTTATTCTAGGAGGTTTTACCTAACAAGAGTTGAATTGCAAATAGGGGCATAATTAAGGCAACACAGGAGTATTTTATAGATGCATAGTTACAGAAGTGAGGCAGAAAAAAGCTTATTTCTAGGCATTGGCTGGCATAGTCTGTCACAAGCAATAGCGTACTCTATGCTCTCTGATGGTGTTCCAAAAGGTCCTAATACACCGTGTCAGGAACAATGGATACAATTGGGCCAGCAGTGTTACAGCTCCTTTCTTGTTTCTCTGGCAAGTAACAGGATTTCCTAGGACTTGAATCTGACTCTGAGCCATTGCACTTCCAGCCAGCTGTCTAAGTAGCTTCTGAACAAGTTGAAGGCACCTGGCCTTGGCATTTAGTGGGATACAGAGCAGCGTCCCTTGCAAGTCTGCTGGGCAGAGATGACCCGTCACACTTATGTCAGGGGATCTTCCTGCATTTTTTGCAAGTGAGGTATCCTCAAATGTTCTCCTCCTCCTTGGTAATGTACTTTGTGCTGTTCAGCAAGATGGGGTGGTTTGCTAGGGAGCAAAGACAGAATGGTCCTCCCCACCATAGATAATTGCCTGTTCCCACGAGCAGGCGATGGAAGTGATTTCACTTCAGGGCTTCTATTTAATTGTGTGCAGGAAAGTTAGCCAATGCATTTGAACATGTTACACAGCATGTGTTTATCTTGTCTTGCTCATTCACACTGAGTTGATATTGGCTGATATAACCTACAGAGAAGGTCACTGGTTTTGGGTCCTTAAGCAGAACCAAGTGCTTCACTTCCAACAGCAGCATGCTCTTGCTTGGTCCCACTGGGGTCTTTGTTCTTGTGCAACTAAGTGAATCCTGTGGCTGAGTGCCAATGACTTGAGCTGTCAGGAGAAGCAAGTAAGTTGCTTCTGATTTGCCCAGACTAGCCAACTTTCTTCTCTTCCCAAGGGCAGTCAGAAGCTTCTCTTGCTCATCTCTCCTTTATACAGCCAACCAGACAAAGATGACAGTAATAAGGGCTCCTTATCTCCTTCCATGGTCATCCCAAGGGGTAAAATAATAGTTGATGCATAAATAACAGTGGTGTTGATAAGGTCCTGTGAAGTGCTTGTTCTGTTAGTTAAAGGGCAGTTCACGTCTTTCGGCATTGCTATTTCGGCCGACCTGCAGTTTTAGTCAGGCTTGTTACATTGGTTATATCTGACCAAGTCTTCAAAGTTTTCTCTTTAATCAGCATAGGCTTGAAGCCCACGTGCTATAGTGTGTTTTTGTTTGATCACTAAAGTTTTGATTTTGGTTTAGTAGAAGTTGAATATCCAATGTCTTCAAGTGTCTTTGAGTGTGACAACTGCAGGCACAGATTTGTGATTCTTTTATCTCACCCTTATCATACCAGTAATTTGATAAAGAAATTGCCTGCAGTCCATGGTTTTATTTCAGAGTGAAGTTGACAATACACAGTAGAGATTCACAAACAGAGCCTGACTTTGAAGTATCAGAGGGTGTTAAGTATCATGGTGCTTCCTAGATGTATCAAATGTGCTCTGTTTACCATCATTCTGCCTGCCACGCTTATGCCAGTTTATGCCTGTTAATGAATGAACTGCTTGGACATGGTCTATAGCCTCTTGAGCAATTATTTTAGCCTTTGCTACGGCAGTCAAAATTTGGCTAGAAATAACTATAGCTTTCTCTAAAGTTAGTTCTGGTTCAAGCAGTAATTGCTCACATAACCGTGGTATGGCTATTCTGTCCACAGGCTTCACAGAAATACCACTACGCTAGTAAATTCTGGGAGTTAACATCATTAGTATTGGGTTTGTTCATTTTATGAAAATTATGTAGTACATTAAGGAGGAGTTCTTCATATTCAGTTGTCATAACTAGGTAAAAGGAGCAGAAAAAGTCAAAAGAATAAGAAGCAGTCAAAAAACAGTAGGCATTAGTAGAGAGACTTACTTCCCAATATTTGGGTGTTTGTTTTTAGTAGTAAGACTATATTTCTGGGAAATTAAAAAAAAATTAATACTTTGTAGATAAATCATTATTTTTAATAATATGTCTGTGTTTAGAGTCCTAGACAGGTTCAGAATCCTGTAGTGATAGGGACAGGAGAAACACACAAAAGACCCTGTATCAAATGCAAGGCATCAAAAAAGGCCTAGTTAAGTAGGTTATTGGAAAAAAAAAACAAACTAGAAGTAACCAAAGCTCTATGACGTTAACCACAGACTAGCTACATGCCAAATTTATAGGAGTCAGATGAGGTAGTTTCTGTAGTTCCACTATTCTCATCTTCCTCAGAGGAAGAACACAGAAACAAGTGTTATGGGAGAGAGCCAGAGCATATGTTTGATGGCAAAGTCTAGGACTACAGTACAGGCTGCATTACTTGGACCTTCTGGCTAACAGCTAAGATTTTATCTCAGAAACACAAATAAGCAAGTTGTGGTGCCAGTTAACAAATGGTTGAGGTAACACTTCACCTAACATGGTGATGGGAGAAAGCTGGGGACCTTCTGAGAGGGCTGACTAGAAACAGAGTCCCATGTAACAGGGACTTTGGAAAAAGTGTATTAGTGAGTCTCAAACAGTTGATATATATTCAAAAAGGTATCCAGAAATCTGGGTGGTTATCTGAGCTAAACTGAACCCATCATTATTAAGTTCATTCCCAGGATTAATGGCCATACAGTACAGTACGTGCGTGTTTAGTGAAGCCACAAATAAATTATGAAGGTTAATAAGTGTTTCTCTGAATAAGGAGAATTATTCCTTAGGGAACCGTAAAATATGCTATTAAGACCTTAACAAAATAGGCGGCCTCTACCATTTTGAGATTGTGGCTTGTTTTGTTAAATAAGGCTGTAATTGTTTTTGTTTTAATGGTGTGACTGGCCAGGTATTCCTGCTTGAGCTCTTTCACTGTTTCTCAGGGTGAGAAGGTCAGATCCAAACCTTTAAAATTTGATTTGGAAAATAGAACCAAGGGGGGAAAAAGTCAAACAGAATGGGGCTATGTGCGTAGTTACCAGTCTATGGGAACACTCACTAACCAGATCCTCCTGCCCAAGCCAGCAACAGTCTTCTCCAGGGTGCCAAATTTCTATGCCCTTCACATATACATGTGCATGAATGCTTAAGTGAATCAATGCTGTGGATTTTCCATTCAAATGGATGGGGATGACCTTTGCGTAACTACTAGCTGGGATGACACTACAGGAGCTCTTGTTTGAAATACCTAAGGTGGCGTTGCAACGTAACAGCCCTTGAGCACCATGTGCACATGAACTGACAAGTGGTGTCCCTGGGAGGACAGCACTGCATTTGATTAGCACTGTGACACAGGGAGGAAGATCTATCAGAGAGAAATAGCTGTAAGGAGAACAGAAATTAGTAGATACTGAGAGTGACAAGGAAATAAGAATAACAAGGAATTAGCAAAAAATATATTGGTCGTTATTTTGGTGCTTCTGGGAGACCTTTGGGATCCAGGATACATAGGCAGCAGTTACAAACTGGACATGCCAGCTGAGTTCTGGGCCCTCACATTAAGCTTCAGAGTTTCACTGGTTCCAATTTTAAATGTTTTTTAGAAGGACACATGGGCTATTTTACAGCAGTGACCACTGATTTTCAGAGACCCACAAATCAACATAGCTGTAAATGCTACTCTCTCTTAGTCTGGGCTACAGCTGCACAGTTAAGAGGAACTTCTCGGAGCTTCTGTTGTCCAATCTCACATGGCATGAAGCTTTTATGGTTCCAGTTTCTTAGAACACAACAGAAAAAAAGGCCCAACCCACCAATCTTTGGTTAGTGTAATGAATTTCAGACAAGCTGGTCCAAAAATGGACCCTGTGGTCATCGTGCAAAAGTCAATGCTTTCCAAGGGTGACGACATTTTGTTATCATAATATTTCCTTAGGGTTAAAAGAGGAAATAAATGCTTCATCTCAGATACCACTGTGTGATAGCTGTTGGCGTGTATTCACCAATGTAAGTAGTTCCGGATGTTAGATAATTTGGTCCTGAAGCTAGGTGAAAGGAGCTCAGTTTTGCTGCAGATTTCTGGTTCTAAAGCTAGCAACAAACCTCAAGGCATGAAAATGAAGGCAGAATGACCTCATTCCAATTCAGATGCTGTACATGAACATTCTGTGGGCAGAATTTGAAATTTCTTTCTTGATCTGGGTCCAAATGCTGAAGCAAGAATAGTCTAATCAAATCGAAGAAGAAGCTTGCATAAATGCCTTGAAACAGAACCTGCCAATTTATGTAGAGCTGTGCTGACAAGCAGTTATTTCTCCTGTGTTAATATCATTAGAGGAAAGTATTGGAACAAGAAAATAAACAAAAAGCCACATTGACTTGAGGTTGAGTGCAAGAATGAGGATAGCTGAAGCTCAGTGGGAGTTTTGCCATGGATTTTACCGAATTCCAGAACTTCATGCGTTCTATTTTTCTGTAAATGTTTGCAGAGAACTGAGATGCTGAATATGGAAACCAATATCCAGGTGACAGTTTGTGTCAAGCAAATGTGTGTGTGTGTCTGCAAGTGAGTGTGCACACACGTGCTTCTTATTAAGATATCCTTTCGCTGTTTCAAATATAACTTAAAAACTATTTTTTAACATGTAGCACTGTCAGAAACACGGGGGCAGATCGATGCAAGCTGCTCTGAGCTAGTTTCAGTCTGACTGGAAACTACCTTGCATTTTGCCCTTGGTTTACTCACAAATATTAGGGTCTGATCGTGGCAAATCCACAGGTGTTACTTTTTCATGCTTTCACATAGAGATCGCCTTCCTCGTTTCTCTTCAGTAGGAAACGGTAATGAATTATTTTAGCTAGTGATGAAAGATTTAATGTACCTATTTACTTCATTTCGCAAAGGGAAATTGGCTTTTATTTTTAGAGAGAGCTGAATGTCAACTGTATCAGTTTTGACTTCCCTTCTTAGGAAGAAGCAACAAGCAGTGCCTACAGTAAGGGATCAGGTATTGCAATGGATGATAAGAGAAGTTTTTGAAGAAGATAAAAATCTATTGGTCACCCTGCCAAATTTTTTGAGGAAAAAATAAATCAAGAGGAGACCAGTGGGGAAAAAGACAACTTTGTGAAAGTGATGGCTGTTAGTGGTAGAAGTTCAGAGAAGTCAACTAAAGACTGATTCTTGAAGAGAAGATTTGTGACGTTTCTTAGTAGATGCAAGCCAGAAAAAACAGTGGAATATAAAAAAGTCCCAGGGAAGAGCAAGACTCAGTGTTTTGAGCTGATTAGTAAAACATGCTTCTTGGTACTTTTTAAGTTTGTAGCACTGGGAAGAAGTTGTCTATAGGTTGCTTTTGCACAGTAGTCTGGTGAGATGTATAGGTGCTTGCTTTGTAAGGTCAGAGAAGTGTGGAGGGCTTAGTGAATTTAGACAGATGCTTGTAAGCCTAGTGGGAGGTCCAGGTGATCCTTAGTGACTTGGAAAAGTTGGGTAAACTTTTGCAAACATCTTGCAAGGGCCTTTCTTGGCTAGTGTCAGCTTCTTAGCTCACCATCCAGCTTCTTCGTTTCCTTCTATCCAAAAAAATTGCATGTCTGGCTTGAAGATCCTTCAACTGTGAGAGTTTCAGTGACTACCAGTATATTTCTTCTTTCTAACTCATTGTTTGGTTTGTTTTCAGCAAATACCATCATTTCTGTTTAGAAAGAAGCATGTGGTACGGAACTTATAAACAAACAGTATACAAGGGAGTAATAGATAATTGTTTTGATAAAGTAAACTACAATCTAGTCAGGATGGAAAATCCACTTCTGACCACTGTTGTAGTGAATGATGACATTAAGAACAGATAACTCCATAATGGAAACTGCTCAGAATTTATTTTAGATGGCAAGCACTTGCTTAAATGTAACAATGAGCAAACAAAGTAATTTGTTGAGATTTGACTCTCTGTTAATGGTATGCCATAGTGTAGCAGGTGTCTATGCATATAATGATTTGTTTAATCTGTGTGTCTGAGTTCCTCTGAGTCTGCCAAGAACAAATATTTAGTACTGGAAATTAAATCTTAAGAGATAATTTGGAAAAGGCAATTAGCTGGTAGGCCTTGCTGAGTTATAAAGAATGGTTTGTGAGAATCTTTCTAAGTGAGAAGGTTCTGAGTCGAGGCCCAGGTGATCAAGAACTGCATAGTTGTCCTGCTCATACCTGCACACTATAGACTTGATTTCAGTGAAGGAGAAGAGCTCCAGCTTTTCATGTGAAGTTATATACTTTATAAATTTTAAATTTTCACTTCTGTTGTCTAAATATGCCTCTATTTTCTTCAGACTCAATGGCTTTTAAAGGTACAAGTTGGTTTAAGACATTCAAAAGAAGAATGTCTAAAATACATTCAAAGGAAGCTATTCCTAGCATCATCCAGTGTGCTTCTCTGTGAATATATATTTGTTTGTTCTGTGAAGGACGTGTTAATCCTTCTCTTTGATACAGCCTTGTAGAGTCTAGATCAAAACTGAATGAAATTAAGATAAAATGAAGGTGGTAAATAATAAAGGAGATAATAAAGGTGGAATGATAATGAAGCACTTACTAAAGTTGCTCTTGTCTCTTATTTCAGAGAAGGCTTTACTAATGATTTATAACTTCTCTATTCCTCTGTGATCCTTCAATGCCAGTTATGAGTGGGGTTGGATTAATATGTGAAATCATGTAGGTAACCCAAAATGATACAACTTCTACTCCATACAGAGAAAATTATGAATACATTTACACTACAATATTTTCTCTGATGGGCAATTTGCTTATTAAGCGACATAAGGCATTTTATTCTACAAAAACATCAGTAAAAAATTGTATGTATCTCTTCAATGACTTAAAGATCTGATTTTTTTGATGCTGGGTGTAGAATGTCATCATCATTTTCTTTTGATAGTACTTACATATGCATAAGATCATTTGATGGGTAAAAGTGAAAAATTGAGTTTTGGTTGCATTTCTTACATATTTCAATTTTATCTTTCTTAGAATGTTTTCTTTCAGGGATGTCTTACTACAGTAGTGGTTTGTAAATACGTGCTGTTTAGGGAAGATAAAATAGTTCCAATAGTACACAAGGTAGTGAAAATACATCAATTCCAATGTAGCTTTACACAGAGAAGCATCAGTGAAATGAAAGTGCAGTCTTATAAATGTAGGAGATAAATGTTTGTATTCACTTTTCCAAAGGAAGAACCACATCCTGTGAGGTGCTCAGCATCTGCTGTCCTAATCAATACAGCTGAGAGTTGGCTTTTCTCGATAGGTTTGTACTTCTAGCCAGCAACTGTCCAGCTATAAGAAAGCATCATTTTTTGGCGTGAGGAGAAAAAAAGAATTACATCTTTTATGGGAGATCTAAATCATCTTGTCATCATATAATTCAAAGATGGCCAAGTATGTTTTCCCTCAAATTTGTTTAAACAAACAAATGTAATTCTTAGGTTTGTGCCAGGGAAGCCAAGTTTCCGTCCAGCATGAATTCAGGACATAAAGATTTGTTTGTGATGGAAACAATGCCAGACACTTCTGCATAGCAGCGTAATGGAGCGCCGCTAGAATGTAGCTTATAAAACCGGATTCAGGAAAACAGAGCTGCTCTGTCTAATTTGGCCTGCGCTTTGTGATTACAATAGCATAATTGTGCAGCTTGGAAGCCTTTCCCTGTCTGCTGAAACGATGCAGTATTCAAACACGTGTGAGAGTGTTTCTTCGACAAAAAGCCAGAGCTGAAGCCTCTGCATATCCACAAGTCCTCCTCCGGGATGGGTCCTCCTCATGCCGCGTGACTTCCTGTGGTGACTCTGTGCTGTCACCTGCACGTGTCTCTCAAGGCATCCCAGTCTCCTGGTACAACCACACCATCTTGTTAGAGCATATCATTTTTCTAGCAGTTTGTGGAGTAAATTGAAAAACTGAATGGGAATGTTTGCTCTTCTCCTACATTAGAAAGTTGTACTTGGTCAGTGAAGATTATTTGTGTCAGCCTGTGTGGATACTTGGGACATGCATGAGGGGTGCTTACTGAGTGGAAAGCACTCACTATTTGAATTCTTCTGGAGCCTAGTCCAAAGTTTCATGGAAAGGATTTATAGTATATGAAAAGAACTGAGTTCCATTTCCTAGACAAGGTGTGAATATACAATAATCTTGTTCCCACAGAAAGACAGTGAAAGGGAAGAAGGAAAAACAACTTTTCAGTATTACAATATTTATCCCTTCATGTTCATAGAGTCATGGAATCATAGAATATCGTGATTTGGAAGGGACTCGTAAGGGTCATCAAGCCCAACTCCTGACAACCCTAATGCTTCTTGAACTCTATCAGGGTTGGTGCTGTGAGCACTTCCCTGGGGACCCTGTTCCAGTGCCCAACCACCCTCTGCAGCAAGAACCTTTTTGTAATATCCAACCTAAATCTCCCCAAACACAGCTTCATGCTGCTCCCTTGGTCACCACATAGAAGAGATCAGGGCCTGCCCCTCCACTTTCTTCACGTTCCGTGCTTCTGAATTTTCCTTCTGCATCTGTGGTAAGTAGTGCAGCCCTTTGTATATCACCGACAAAGAAACAAATACACACTGCATTTTGGTGAAAAAAGGAGCATTTCAGTGAGCATTTCCTGTAAGAGAGAGGAGTATAATGATTGTCCATCAATATATCATTTGGAAGACCAAAGTTACAATATTTTTCTTGTGAAATCAAAATGATCTCCTTAAAATACTTAATTTTAGGTATTGAAATTTGAACAAAACTAAAATATTAATTGAGGCTCAAAACATTCCTCTGCTTCATCCCAGATCAAAGTTTCCTTTCCTTTTTCTTTGGGGAAAATATGAGGACACTATTATTTATTCTTTTATTGATGATACAAGAGATGATGGGAACTAAATGTATTAAAACATATTTGTAACATACAGTTATATAGAATGTATGTTAGTTACGACTTTCAGAAGACAGCACATGCACTTAAATACAGAAATGGTTACTTTGGGCTATCTTTTGGTTCTTGGTTTCAAAATAACAGCTCCTGAGAAAAATTAATGAAATATTTGTCAGGTACTTATGTGAGAGACTTCTCTGAACCCTCTTGTAACCTCAAGTTAGTATTTGTGCTAAATATATTTTTTTTTTTTCTTTTTAAGAGGAGCTCCATTCTGAGGGCTTTTTTTCTTCTGAAAAACAGACATTTGATCTACTTTTAGAATATTTTGAGAGAGATTAGTTCAGTATCTTTTGATCCTGATAGCATTCAGGTCATGGCAGTCAGAGCAAAGGTTTTGGCCTGACACTGAAGTCCAGATCTTGCTCTATGTTCAGATATGGTTTTTTTAATTAGAAATGATTAATGAAATGTTAAGTAACTTGCAATTACAGCCTCTGGTCAAGAAAAAAGTTGGAAATACAGAAATCATGGGTATTTTTTTCTAATGGCAACTCGGGAGAGTAGAATTGGTGGTAGAACCTCATGGCTCATCCCTTGTCAAATTTTGAAGGTCAAAATAAAGCTCAAATAGATAAATAGATTTCAGATGCCTCATTGCCAGACTCTGTAGAGGGGTATAAAGTCTAAGCCTGCACTCCAGGAGTCATCCATCAGTCACAAAAAGAAGAGAAATTTTAATTCTGTGGCATGTGGTTAATTTGCCTTTAATGGTAGTGGGATCTGAAGAGAGACCTGTGAGTTTATTCTCTTAGTCACTTCTATTGAGCACATTTAGCATTCCCCTCCATGGGATTTACTTCTGACTTGTGACTAAGACCTACCAAATATCCTGCTGACAGACCTTCTCAAGATGCTTTAGAGTTTACATTTTAAATTCTCTACTTGGTAAATCTTTTTGGGCTGCATGAATCACTTTGGTCCTCCCATTCCTGAGGAAAAGTACACTCCATTATCCTCCGTCTATGTCTGTGCACTTGTTTTTTAATGCGTCCCATACTAATGTCACTACTGAGTGCTACTGTCAGCAACGGCAGCTCCTGGCTTTGGCATGGCTTGCACACTAGTGTGATCTGTACCACAGTTTGGAAGCTCGGGAATGATCGTATATTTCTTAGAGACAGATCTATGTCATGTTCAAACACAGAAAAGGATGAAGGATTAGTTGCTCCAGTGATGACAAGCTTTTCTTGCTAAATGTTTATACATATTTCTAGTTTAAATTTCTTAAATTTCATCTTCAGCTTTTGAACCATGCCATCTCCCTTCTTCTCTTCCCTTCTGAATTGAAAACTACTAAAATGAAGCCTGCTCTTATGCAAACTGTGAAGACACTTCTTTGAGTGATTTTAGGGCAAGAAAGGAAATAAGATCAGAAACCATAGACTAGTCTTGTCACCACATTTAGCCAGTGCCAAATGGAAATTGAACCGCAGGTCTCAAATTATGCTTTTAAGTCCTAAAATGAGTTCTGCTCAGACAAGCTATGCTGACTTTGTTGAAGCCAAGGCAGACGTATGAGCCTTCCTGAGAAAAGATTTTTGATTTCACAACAGAACTTAAAACCCACAGATTTCAAGGGGCACCCAAATATGGTAAAATAAGTAGAGAAATACTTCCCTTTTCATCATCCAAGAGCTGTCATTCACAACACTAACATGAAGCTTTTAGTAAATTCCGGGAAGTTTCTTACTACTTGGAGGAAGGGAAAAATCCAGCATAATAAGGGTTGTAGCTGTCTTTTGTGACTGCTGTTGCTACCCTGGAGGTAAACAAGAAAAGGATCTGATATACTTAAAATAACCAAGTTGGTTTAAAGAGGGAATGTGTTATCCTTGCTTCCTGTGTGTGAGACAGAGTTAATCACTGTCAGTAGCCAGCAGCATGGGTTTTCTTACAGAGAAATCCCCCTGTGTCATTTCACTGTATGTACTTTGGTGGCTGTCTTGCTTCAATGACACAAGATGTAGTTTCCTTTCTTCATCATCCTGGGATGTAATGGGGTTTTCCTGCCCTCTAAGAAGAAATTTTTTTTTCAATTCCCCTTAGCAACAGTGACTAGATAATGAAGCCAAACAAGGAGATACCCTGCAGTTCCTGTGATGACACACCTCTGTGCTGCTGACTCACCTGGTGATATAAGACTTTCTGTTAGTATTTCTATAAATGACAAAAATAAACATCTGCTAAGAAAATTACCTGATTTGTTATAAGTGACTTGTGTGTTGAGCTCTTCTGAGAACTCCGATTATCTAGTGTTAGGAAATAATACACCGGGATTAGAGCTGCTCTGCACTATGTTGAAAGATCACAGTTTACCTGTGGCCTTTGTTTGCATTAAGGGTTTTTTGCAGTGAGTTAATGTGAGCCAAAGTGTTTAAATTCTGTTCTGGATCTGACTTCAGATTTCAGTAAGCTGGGGAATGCATGTTTGCCATAGCAATTCAAGATCTGTCTTTGAAATAGGTAAAAGGAGAAAGCTTATCATTAGGAGTTATAGTCCCTAACAGACCAAACACCTCATTTATTTGTTTTATTTTGTTTGTGCCTTAATGTATCATCCTAGAGTATCTATGTAAATATACCTAAGGCTGATGTGAATGAGAGTAGAAACAAGCCTGAATAACACTGTATTTTAGAGGTCCAAGAAAACAGGTATTAGTGATTACAAAACAACTGCTAACATTTGTATTCCTATCTAATGGAAGACACAGTGGAGGTGTAAGCATTTGGACCTTGTGAAAATCAGGCCAGATACCTGGAAGGATAAGTGAAATCTCTTAGATATAAATCTGTTAGATTTAAATAAATGTAAGTGTAGGTGGTCTTGTGAGAGCTTTTCTTTGTCTTCACTTTGTTATTCTGTTTTGCCAGTGTGTACCACAGTGTTCCACCTCAGCTATCCAGATGATCTAAGTCGCCCTCTCTTTCCCAGGTAACTTCAGTCTCATTATTACTGTGAGATGTATCATTGGCAGCTAAGTGTGGGCCTCGCCAGTACACTTGCTGGATATGGGTATTCAGGGGTAGACTCCTCTACGTGTGAAACCAGAGAATATAACTCTGAGCTTTCATAGTAAGAATCAACAGTGATCCTAAATTTGAGTATTATTTAGAAAAAAATTTCGTTTCCTTGCCTGGTGTAAAGCAGCCCAAGTTTATTTGGCACTAGTCAGTGCCTATCTACCTTTAGAAATCTTTAGTTACTCTTGACTACCTATTGACTCCTTTAACATTCTATACAGAAAATAACTACAGAGACATACAACATTTGCATAGATATTAGGATTTGGAAACTAAAGATGCATGAAAAGGATTTCTTGTTTTCTCCATTTTCTAAGGACTAATAGAATTACACTGCTCTAGACTAAGGATTTATTAGATCTGATGCTCCGCTCTGAGACATTAAACAACTGTCTGGATTTTTCACGCGTTTTCAAGATGAAACAATTAATCTGTCGACGTCAAGGTGACCAAGGCTGGGCAGTCCTGCAATTGCACTGTTGGCAGCAGCCATCTGGGGAGCAAACAACATAGGCCAGGGTACAGGGATGGACCACTGCCAACCAGCAGTGCTTAGTGTATCCTCATAATCTATGGATCCTGATACATACATATATCTATATCTATATCTATATCTATATCTATATCTATATCTATATCTATATCTATATCTATATATATGCCTTGCCTACATGCCTGGCTATGCCCTTAGTCAATGTAGATGGTCTTGCAGCTTAGACATTACATTCTTGTGACCAGATGGCACATGTTCATGCTCCTTGCTTGTAAGCTGAATGAACACAATAGTGGTGCAACATCATGACACCATTGTGCTGATCCTTCTCCATGTGTCTTCTCCAGCACGCGGAGCCTGAGTTGTTTCTCTTTGCAAAAACTGTGATGATTTTGTCATTTGAGTGGGAAAACATGCTGCCAAAAGAAATATATATTCTAAATTGTACTTTTAAATCCCTAGAAAACATCTGGATAGTAAACACTAAAGACTCAATTTTCAACTACATTGGTCATAGAGATCAAGAGATTTGAGGAAAAAAAAATCACTGTCACTGTGTCACAGTGGAAATCCTGGGTTCTTGGATTAGACTCCCAAAGGAGTAGACGTAGGACAAGGGTGGCTTGTTATGGCCTCCATCTAAGTTTCCAGGTCTTGTGGTGATTACAGCTAAGTTGGCCAGTGTAAGTCTGCAGCTAAGATGTAGATCCATTAAGAGAAATGTCAGTTTACTATAAAGAAGGCTCTTGTGAAATTTCCTACTGAATACAGGGAGGTGACAAAAACACCATGAAACATTTTGAGATTCCCTATCTATTTTTGCAGTTCCAGGAGGTTTGAACAACAGCTAGAAACCAAAGCCTTTAACTGAGCCAAAGCAAATAAATCTTTTTGAGGTTCCTCTCGTATTAGTTACAAAGACACTTAAAACCTTTCAGGGACAGATGTGCTGCTTCTGGAAAAATAGAAAAGCAAAAATCAACTTAAAAGAACTTAGTTCTTCAAAAGGGGCTGAATTATTTTAGCTATTAATAGGTGGTTTGTCACAAAGTTTGAAAGCAGAAGGGATAAGATGTAGATTATAAGAATTAGACAGAATTACAAGTGAATCATTAAAAAGACGATATTAGTCCAAGATTACAGCGTCACCTCATTAATTTGTACTGACAACTCTTTTGAACAAAGCTAATAATTAAACTAATAACTATGAAAGAAAAACATATTGTTCAGCCGTGAGTTGTTATCAAACACTTTTTATCAGAATGTTTCACAGTCATGTCATTGGTACTGGGCAAAAACACGGTCATGGTAACTTTTCCTACACATTGACTATTACTTGCATCTTGGTTAAACTGAAACATTATTTTAAATATTACAGAAATGTGGCACTTTGCTCAAATAATGAAAAATGTTATGGTTTGAACATTAAAAAGAAATTTTCTGGTTTCGAAGAAAGCATGTGGACATCAAGATGAGTCAGCTGGTTTAAGTGGTTACTGTACGTGAAATTATATTGAATTGTGTAAATATTAATAGTACTTTGAAATAAATCAATTTCCAGAAATATTAATTTAATTTATGTCTTTGCCTTTGTTTTCTGTTTATCTTTCCATTTTACCAACCCCTTGGCAAGGGAGAAAACAGCAAACTTTTACGACTGAAAAAGACCAGGAGATTACAAATGTAGTCATGTAGTTTTGGGATTCTGAATTGAGAGTACAGATGAAACATCAGCAGCAACTGAACTCCCCTTAGAGTGTTAAGATACACCAGTTAAAAGTTTAGGTTTTCTGTAAACACTAGGATTATATCTATGGCCTTGATAATTTGACAATTCTTAAAATAAGTGGAACTCAGGGGATATCCAAAACCTTATAAAATATAATACTTTGAGCAGTCATACTCCCAAAAGCTGTCTAGAACAAAATAGGGGACAATGAAAGCTGAAGGGATATTTAAATCCAAGGAGCTTTGAAGACTTTTGTAAGACTTTCCAGGGAGGTAGGGATGTATTTGTCAATTTGCCTAAACATCTTCACTCCATGTTTTCACATTTTGCTTCTAAGCTTTTAATGCATTTTACATTAAACAGTCATTGAATAAAAAGAAAATTGTCCTGGGATAATTTCCGAAAGCAGTTTTCCTCCTCCCAGTGGTGTGTTCTGCCCATCAGGCAACAGATCTGGTGTCTTGCCTGCTGCTGACCCGGCTGGGAGAGCCCTGACTTCTTGCCCACCTGTGGAAAATGACCTTCCAGGGACAGAATGGTATAACCCAAAGATTAGGGCATCCTAGAGCAGAAAAGGCAGAGGGTTTAGCTCTTTTACACTGAAAGAAAACAACATTTAGGTCCAGGACTTCTGAGAGATGTGCTGGAGCTTTTGGTATTCATGGAGCTTTTCAGCACCAAGCAGAGGAGCCTACCTCAGTGGCAGGAGCACCTGAAACCTTGGGGTATCCTCAAAGCACACAGGTCCCACAAGGTGGGATTGCCCTGCAGGCACAACCATCGCTGTATGATTGGGTTTTGCCCCGTTGGATATTAATAAAAGTTTATTTAGATAAACTGTTCTTCAACATCTGTGATGGAAATAGCTTTTTAAAGAATGGGTTCACAATTACAGTTGTGGCACTTTGAAATCACCCAATTGCCTACCCTGGTGGTAAGGTCCTGTCTGCTAGTGAACTGTGAGTTTGTAGTGTTATGGCTTTTCAGAGGTTTTGGGTGTTTAACACCAGTGTTACTCTGATGCTGTTATGTGTGGGCGCCTGTGTATGCTTAAGCAGCTGATTCAATGGATGTTGATGAGGTACAGGAGAGAGAAGTGGCCAGATTTTTTGGTCTGAGTTTCTCACCTGCAAGTGGAAGTTGGAGGAGAAATTTTTGAAGAGAGGATAAAAAAATAGAGTGTGGGAGATGTTGATCCCTACTGTGCTTGTGGATATGCTACGGATTGGAATGGAATGGGACAGTGATCCACTTACAGGCTGAAAGAAAAGAAATTAAAATGGAAAAAACGTTCCCTGCCCAGTTCAGATTAATTTTAGGAAGTATTATTTTGGCAGGAAAGTTACAGACCTCAGCTAGAAACTAAAATAAGAGGACACTGCAGCTAAGGCCTCTCACAAAGGTAAATTCCGAAATTTGTCCCATTTTTCCCTTCATCCCTAATGCCTACAATGCTGAAAACTCTTTACAAAGCAAGAGATTTGCCTGGGTGCAATGGCAAGAAAAAAGAAGCTATGTGCCCCTGTGGCAGGGAGGACCAGAGCCTGCTGTAGAGAAGCTCTTTATTCTCCATGAATGCTGTCCTCACCTGCTTTGGGAACACAAAAGACTCATTGCCTCACTTTTATGTCTCTATAAACGCAATAAAAAAAGGTAAAACAACCCCACAATCAAGACAGCCTAGCAGTGGCTGGTGTGAGTATGGCACATGACACAAGGACTACTGGGCAGAAAGATCCTGCTCCTTGCTGGTCCAGACAAAGTGATGCAGCAATGCCTGCTGTCCACTACAGCTGACGTCAGGCACTGCCATTCAGCTTCTGCCCACTTTTCCTCAACTCCTGAGCTGTTGATTGCATTCTCCAACTGCTCCTGCCTCCACTCCAGCCAGCAAAAAAGGGTAAAACCCTCTGTAATCTGGTGAGACTGAAATACTGATGTGCTGGCTTAAAACTGACCTTCTGAAGCCTTTTGGAGGCTGTGAAATCTGGTCTGGAAATGTCACAGTAAGATACTGAACACTCCTGATTAGTTCATGAGCACTCTACAAAGTGGTTGGGAAATTCCCTTATTTAAGAACATGTTGTAAAGTTGAATTGAAAACTTCATGGAAAATGAATAGTCTGAGAAAAAAGAACGCATTTTCAGGATGCTTTAAATGTTTTCTATAGTATTCAATTAAATCTGTTTTGATTTTCAAAATTAATTCTGTCTATTTGCATTCTATATATGTAGCATTAACATGAAAGTCAAAATGCAATATTACCCCTTAAATTTTTGGGTTTGGAGTCGATGCAATTCTGTAAAATGGCTCGCTTTTGAAAAAAACTGATTTTTTTTTCTGTTGGGAAATGTTAATAATGACAATTTAATTACCTTTATATAGAGTGTATTACCTCATACTGTTTTGATACCTTCTCTTCTAAAACTGGCATAAACCAGAATCCCCAGAATCACACAGAAAACATGAAAGCAATGCTCAGTTTGTTGATTTGAAAGTACTGAGGTGAAGTCTCATGGTACCCCTATTTTATTCATTTTCCCTTCTATGGAAATTGTTGGTATATTTTCCTGAAGGCTGGTTTTGTCATACTGTTGTATCCCAGATGATTTTGGACACCACAGAAAAATCATGGTTAGAGGGAGTGTGTGAAATGTCTGGACCTCTGAAAGGTTCAAGCATGCAATGAATGTACTTCATTATCCCAAATGTAGCATGCCTTCTGCATTCATAAAGAAGTACTTTTTTCAGTAGATGAGTTCTGGGAAAATAGCTAATGATTCATGAAAAAAATCCTACTTGCACACAGTTGGATGATCATCTTACTGGTACTTGCTTTTTTTCTAAGCACGAGTTTGGGTGTGGGTGCACAGTGGCATGTGGATAGGGGAAGGGGGGGACTGTGTGTGCATGTGAGTTTATATATGGAATTAATATATGGATTGGGATATTCTTTTAAAGTCTGTAAAGTGTGCGTGCTGCTTTTATTCATTAGCACCTACAAAGGATTAATTGCCATCAGGCATGTAGGTGGAATTTTTGGCAGTGAGCAAGAAACGCAATAGGTTTGATGACAACCAATGATCTGCCAAAGCCTTTTCAGAAGAAGAAGCTAGTTTTGCTGTCACTCACCCACCCCTTTAAATTCAAATGCAGATGCTTCCAGGGGGTGTGTGGCACCCATCCAAGTCAGCACTTGAAATGGAGGGCTCCTAACACTGTGTGTGCAGACCATGCTGTAGCTGTGACTGCTGCCTAATGCATGAGGTGAGAGGGACATGTGAAAGCTGAAATGGAGACGGCAGAATACAAGATGCTCTGGCCTTTCTGCCATAGTGACAAGAGGGTAACAAGGACCCTGCTTGGTGCAGGTGGTGGCTGCCCTGCCATGTCCAGTGGGACCTCTCACTGGGGAAGCCAAGGACAAAAGCTGGCATTAGGCTTGTATACCCCATGAGAGTTGTCATGGGAAACTCAGGATTTACAAGGATGATTTTGCAGTGCCATAGTTAATTGTGGCAGGGTGGTACCCTCATGGCTAAGTGATGGCAGCGGATTTCTGGCATCATCAGTATCAGGTTCATGTCCTCTGCTGAAGGAGCAGAGAACACTGACACCCCAGGAGGCCATATAGGGCCCGCCTGACCTTTGGCCTAACTCCAGAGGTGATATTTTTGCCCTCTTATCCACTCAGTTCTTCAGAAATTAAATCTCTGATAGGAATTCTCAGAGAAGTGCAGCATAACAAAAATCGTATGGCCAGAAACTGTCAGTATGTTAAGTATTTGTACTCTTGTGAACAACATATCAGCTGTGGCTGAAAACTTGCCTACCGTATATGGAATCTGCAGAATGGATATCAGTCGTGTGGTAGAGAACTATTGAATGTTGGTATAAGAAATATTACACAAGCAATTAAAATTTTCATATTCCATCAAAATGAAGCAAGTTAAACGATTTGGGGAAAAAAAAAAAAAAAAAGCTAAGACTATATTTGCTCTCAGCCTATGCTTTTGCAGTAATAAACTCTAAGAATATATGTAATCCTTTCACTAGTTTTGCAGAGCAGGTATTAACTCTCTCTAAGAAGGCCTACACTGATGTGATTGAGGTGATTGAGATGGGTCTTTTGAGTGTGGCTCAAGTTCTTTTTATACTCCCGAGTCATGGGGGTTTCTGATTGCAATCCTCTTCTGTCACCTCAGATGACCTCCTTCTCCCCTCCCTTCCCCCATAGAAGGAGCAAGAGGTTCTAATTCTGCAGTAATGTGGCATTTATCACCTACTGTGTTCCAGGGAGATTAGTAGGGTTGCTACTTCATACTGTGTTTGTTTCTATATACGCCATACTCTTTGTTTCATACCCATAAACTTTTGTTCAGTTTGGAGTTAGCTTTAAGAAGTCAGTACAGAAATACATGAACTCTGTGTAGTTGATCATGTAAAATGAATAAAAATCACTCCCAGAAAGGGGGGCAGGCAGTGAAAAACAAAAATAATTTTATATATTATACAGAAGTTCACATATTGGACTAGCTGTGATAGTGTAAAATTCTTTCCATAAAATAATATTTTATCTGAAGTGTTTCATGGGGCTGTTATGAGACTAATACATGCTTGCTAATCGCTTTGACAGCTTCAAAAAAAGTGCTATGAAAGTAATAGTTATTTCTGTTCTGCTTTTTTCTGTATTTTCCATATTACAATTGTGATCAGGAATTGGAACATCTACTTTTATCAAATGGTGGGTGGTATCTACTTCTGTTCTTATGCCTATTTTCTCCAAGTCACAAACTGACATCAGAATAACAAATAAAGAGGAAACGTAATTGTGTGGTCCTATATTTCATTTCTTATAATGTCACAAAGAGAACTCATTCAAATAAAAATAATGCTTCATTTACTCCACATGTAATTAGTGTGCTTAGGCAGCAAGTTCTTCAAGTTAGTGAGACAGTTACTTCAGGGCCAAATTCTGTCACACTTTATCACATCTCTTGTAATTCCTTGCCAAATAATTTAGTACTGGCCTTTCTAGTGGTGAATGCTATTCACTGTATCAGAAGTTACATGGTAAATGTATTTAAGAAAGGGATCCCTGATTTGTTGGGGTCTGATGGTCTGTGGAGCCTTAAAGAAGGTAGTTCATGCCTTCATAAACACTGTTTTCCTTATATTCATTCTTTGAATTTCTTTGATAGCTAAACAAACACAAGTCTAATTGCTTCTGCTTTATATTTCATTGGACCTATTTATTATTTGTTACACAAGTGTTGCATTTTGTTTTTCAAGTCCAGGGTGACTACATTATCTTGTGATGCTTGTGAATGTTAAGCCACTGATGCTTGTAGGTGGAATTAAGATTGTCTTAGATATAAAGGCAAGGTTTCAGCCTGAGCATGGTACTGCTAAGAGTTGGAGATATGTAATCCTTTTTATCCTTGCAGTCCTTCAGATGACTGTAATCCATATGACAACTAATAATTCATCAAATAATACTTGTTGTCCAAATACTGGCCCATGATCCCAGGAGTCTGGGGCTCTCCATGCAACTGCTCTGTTTCCCTGGTTATTTTCCTCTGAAGGACTTGGGAGGTGTTGCTTTTGGTGAAGTAACCTTGACTACAGCTCCCTTTACTTTTGCTTTACCTTTTTTGGCTAGTGGATTTGCATGATCAGGCCTGGTCTTGGCTTCTTTTTGTCCCTTGAAAGAGAGGCTCACTTGAGCAGTAGGATCAGCGTAATAGAAAATTTCAGTAGCTCTTGTCCTTCTCTTCTTGGAATTAGAAATGCAGTAATTAGACCTGAGGTAATCCCTGCAGTGCTCATGAAGCATGGTCTGTGGCAAGATGTGTGTAACATTAAAAAATAAACACTGTCCCTTGCTTGGAATCAACATCAGGTCATAAAAATTCCCAATAAATAATATTTTACAGCCCCTTTAGGTAGCTTTTCCAGTGCTTCATAACCATTATAAATAGATATTTAGAGAAAAGTTTGCTGCAAATTAAGCCCCATTTTCTCAAGTTACTTCGAGTGCATATGGAAAACCTCGGTCACCATCATCTCCATAACTGCTTCTTTCTTATTTGCAGGCTGTCATCATGCTTTTGCTTCCCTGTAACCCCCAGAGTAAAAACAACCAATTCCTTCATCTTTTTCTCATGCTAGCCATTTTTCTGGTCTCACAAATTTGCCTTGATTGATCCTGTGGCATGATACTGAAAACCTGCCTCAATTCTCTATTTTAGGCATCACCAGAAACAAGCAGAACAGCACAATTACTCTTGAAGCAAAAATAGTTGAACCAAAGCCAGTTTAAATAAATATTAATGTTTAACTCAAAGAAATTATGAACTATGGCTATATGGGTCTTTCAGGGGTCGAATGAAACAGGAAGATGTACTGTATTTCCAAAGACAGAGATACAAGCATGCAATTTCCTAATAGACAGTTTTACATTCCTAACGGAACTGGACTCCACAAGTCGCTGTGTTCTCTATTTGGTGTTTGTTACAAACAGACCTTGCTGTTTGCCAGACTTTAAACACATCTGAGCATACCCACAAGCTAATTTGATGAAACATCTGTGTGCATATGTGTATAACAAACCACGAAAGGAATTTTTACTGTAAAAGATGAGCAACTCTGTAGATTGCTTTTTATTATCCTTTTTTCAAAGTTATTGAAATGTTTATGAAAGAAAAAAAGAGTAACAGAAGTGAAATGGATGATTATTTTTGAGACTGTTTAATAAAAAAGTAGGATTTTCCAGTTGTGCAAAGCACAGCTAGATGAAAAGCCTGTCTGTTGATCACCTAATTTAATGTCTGCAGAGAGTCAGCATTAGTTTACATTATTATTTAAGAGGAAATGATTTACAGCATGATGTCAAGTTTCTGTTCTTCTTTGAAAGTGGAGAGACACCTTTTCAAACTTCAGTGCTGAAATTTATGCTTCTAAACCTAAGTTTAGAGTTCTTAAATCTTGAGGGGTAAGGGGGTTTGGGGTTTATTGTGGATATTTTGATTTTAAATTTTTGGGTTTTGTTTGGTGGTTTGTTTGTTTGTTTGTTTGGGGTTTTCTTGGCAAGATAAGAGATCCAGTGACTTGGGTGTGGATGTTAGTGGAGCCTGTAGGTTCTTTTTATGTCATTATATAAGGCCCCTTTTAAAGTACCCGAGAGTGGATTTTGGTCTGACAGACTTAAAACCTGAGTTCTAAGCTGCAAAATAATAGGACCTGCTTTAAAAACCTCATTTACATGTAAACTGATTTTTCTGGCAAGTTCAACATCTTCACGCAGGCAAAGGATTCAACATAACATCTCAATCTTAATATCATCATATTTCAGGAAAGTGCGGTAGCACGCACCTTCCAGTAGGCAAGCACTAACACAAGTGTCTCTCCTGGGAAGGGATCCTCTCCTGAATTCAAGCCTACAAAAATATCTTAAGTACATGAATATAACATGCTTTAGAAAGGTCACCACCATGTTAAGTTCTGTTGCTTCTATTTATATGAAACACTATACTGCAAGAAGTTTATCCATTTTGCTTAAGCTTTTGAGTAGTGTGCCATTAAGCAGTGTGAAGCTGACCTGATGGAAATACCATCAGTATCTTTGTGACAAGTGACTTTAGGGGGAACTGGGGGCATCACAAAAGGTTGTGGGCTTTAGGTTTATCATCCCACAAAAAAACATGCAAACCCCAGCACGTTGTCCAGCTGTATCTCTGTATCACCTGTTGCTCATTAAAATCACCTTCTAGTGCTTTGATAACTCATCAAGCTCCTCTTTTGTGAGTGTTGTAGCATTTAGAAGTATAATACTGGCACCAGCCTACAGTCTTAATCTGTCCATCAGGAAGAGCATGAAGGGTGTTCTTTGGTACTGCTTTCTTAATACTGAAATATTTTTTGAGGCACAACATAGTGTTTCAATTTTTTTTTTCCCACTCAGGAGAAAAAGGTGAAGCCGAGAGATTTTTGGTACCTGATTTATTATTACAATGTGACAGGGGAAAAACGTGTTATTGTTGCTTTTATTTTGTGATCATGGAGAAGTTTCATTCAGGAATGGAAAAGAGATTCTATGCTACTCTTGACCTGATACAGTTTTTAAAAACATGCGGCAGAGGTACCAAGCAGATCTCTTTAGCTGCATAAATAGCTCTGGGAATGAAAAAAGGAGAGGAGCGGTTCGGAGAGGTTCGGAGAGGAGAGGTTCGGAGAGGTTCGGAGAGGTTCGGAGAGGAGAGGTTCGGAGAGGTTCGGAGAGGAGACCATGGCTGACAGCCCAGTTATATTCTATACAAAAAAATGTGCATCGTTGAATGGATTTCTTTGTTTTGCATTTGTCCTTAAAAGTTATTATTCCACGTCTCTGTTTCTATGAATCATTCAGTAATGTTAAACAAATTCCCAAAAGTGAGCAAATATTAGTCACCTATTTCCTGACTGATACAGGTTGCTGCGTGGGTGGACAGGTGGAGGCAGGTTAGACTGTAGCTATTGCTATATTTTCAACAAATCCTTTTTGCTAACTAAAGTTTTCTTTCTAATGCCTTGAACAGATCAACTGCATGGAAACAAGGGTAGAAGCATTATCCAGGCACTTACCACATAACTCAACATTAGCACTGATAATAATAATAGGAAAAATACCCCAATCATAATAGACAACTTTTTTTGCATGGGGTAGTAGGCATTTCACAAGAATAACTTACCTGGGTATAGGTCTACATGATTTCATTAAATTTCTCATGCTTCATATAATAGGCTAAAGGCATCAAAAACTGAAAAGGCATTTTCCTTCCCTCATTTCCAAAATGAAAAGTATAACTGTGCTTGTTTTAGCAAACAATATTAAAACCACTAGTAGTTTAGAGGTGCTGTGTCCATCCAGAAAATGGATCATCTTTGAATAAGAAGGAAGCCAGATCATATGTCATCCTTCACTCCTGATGAAACTGTCCTAAAATCCCAGCCTATTGTTAATATTCTGTCACATTAGGTCTATCTTGCCTTCCAACTGCTGTTCCGTTCTCCAAGAAAGTTATTTTCAACAAATCCAGTCCTGTGGTGTGGACTCTCTCAGTCAAATTCTCTTCTATACTTAAAAATGTTTGTCCTTTCCCTGCCATTTCTGTTTTGTGTGGCTTTGTGCCATATTTCTCAATTGTAATGCTGGAATATCTAATTAACATAGCCTGAATAGCTACTTGAACAAAAATTTAATGAACGTTTATCATAGAGTGGTTTGGGTTTGGAGAGACCTTAAAGATCATCTGGTTCCAACCCCCTGCCATGGGCAGACCAGGTTGCTCAAAGCCCAGTCCTGCCTGGCCTCAAATTCTTCTAGGGATGGTGTCCCAATTTGAGACAAAATTCGGAGGAACGTCCGAAATGAATGTCCTCTCATAGAAGGCAGGTTACAACCACCCCTCCCCCACCAGGCTTGGGAGGAAATTCCTTGGAGGAAAGTGAAAGAGAAAAAACTATTTATTTAACAAGCACAGAGGAAAAGAATAATAATGCTAAATAATAAAACCTCTCACTGTGGAGAGAAACCTGGGAAGATTTAAAGTCCTTCTGTGGGTGTGGTCTCTCTCTCCTCCTCTTAGGAGCTGGGGTTTCAGCGCAGGCCCCTCTGGGCCTCCCAGATGATGTTTTGGTGTTGTTGCACGGCTCCAGAAAAAAAGAAGAAGCCAAAGTCCCAGGGAAAGGAAAGTTCAACTCTCTGTCTCTCTCTGGAGAAAACAGAGCCGAAAGCTGTCTGGAAAGGAAGGAAGGGTGCTTCCTCCCGCTCTGCCGCAGCAGCAGCTATCTCCTTGTCCTTGAACACAAAACCAACTTGAAAAGTTCGCTGTTTTTTTCTCTCCCCCCTCTCGGGCTTAGTTGAAAGGAACAGGAAGGCACAGGACTCATTTCTGGGCATAGAGCGGCGATAGGGGATACAACATCATAAAGTGACCTCAAGATAGCTTCTTTGGGCAATCTGTTCCAGTGTCTCAACACCCTCACACTAAAGAGTTTCTTCCTAATGTCTGAAGGGAATGTACCCTCTTTCAGTTTAGAGCCATTCCCCCTTGTTCTAGCACTACATGCCCTTGTACACAGTCCCTCACCAGCTTTTTTATAAGCCCTCTTTAGGTACTGAAAGGCTGCTATAAGGGGGGCCTTCTCTTCTTCAGGATGAACAACGACAGCTTTCTTGTCTTCATGGGAGAGGTATTTCAGCCCTTTGAGCATCTTCGTGGCCCTCCTCTGGACCCAGTCCAGCAGTTTCACATCCTTCTTATGTTGGGGACCCCATACCTGGATGCCAAACTCCAAGTGGGGTCTCACCAGAGCAGAGTAGAGGGGGATCATCACCTCCCTTTCCCTGCTAGCCACACTGCTTTTGACGCGGGCCAGGACACCGTTAGCCTTCTGGGCTGCCAGTGCACACTGACAGATCACATCCTGCTTTTTGTCAACCAACATCCCCAAGTCCTTTTCCTCAGGGTTACTCCCAAAACATTCTTCAACCATCCTGTATTCATGTGTGGGATTAACTTGAGCCATGTGCAGGACCTTGTGCTTCGCTCTGTTGAAATTCATGAGGTCTGCATTGGCTCACACCTCAAACTTGTCAAGGTCCTTCTGGATGGCATTATCCCTTCCCTCCAGTGTGCTGACTGCATCACTCAGCCTGGTGTGGTCAGCACACCTGCTGAGAGTGCACTCAATCCCACTGTCCATGTCACTGAGAGAGCACTTAAATAGCACTGGTCCCAGTGCCAACCCCTGAACAGCACTATTCAACCTATGTTTTGGGAGCATTCACTGTGAAGTCCTCACTATTTTAGCAGAGTTCAGACTGTGTCTGTTCAGCCTTCCAAAATTATCAAACCCAGTGGCAAAAATTAGACTTGGGTTTATGCTGTTGCTTCATACATGAGATGTCAGGATTATGAAGATATGTTAATTAGCCTAATACACACTCCTTAAGTGAAGATAGAACAGAAACAAACGGTCATTTGCTTTATGGGAGTGTATAGTTTGGCAAAACTAGTCTGACGTCTCCTCCCTGAACGTTCGCTTGGAAAGAATTTTTGAGTGCTTTTATGTGAGGTGTGCTACACTTTAACTGGTATTTACTAGCATGTCTAATAAACAAAGTGTTATCAAAAACTCTTTGGAGAACATTTGTTATAGTGGTTCTGCAGAACACTTCTGTGTTTGCATTAGCTTCTTTCTTTAGGCCACCTGAAAAATCCTGTTATAACCTACAGTAAGAATCAGTGTAAGACTTAAGTACCTCTTTAGATGACCTTTTTCGCTTCAGCCTTTTTTTGAGACCTCCTATTGCACATCAGATCTGAGAAACAGACCTGTCTTGCTTCACAGTTCACATATAACTTGTTAACCCCACACTGACCACAGATAAAAACCGTAACTGGCTGAAGTTAATACCTCCTATTTAAAAATGAATGGTAAGATGGTGAAGCTCCAGATTCCTTAAAGCTGCACTCTTGGGGAGTAAATTGTACATAAATCACATGAGAGTTCTTCGGCTATCTCTCTTTGCTTTTATAAATGTAGTTGATGTTACATAAATGGACTCAGCAATTTATGCCAAATCACTGTGTCAAAACAATGTCAGCGTTGCCAATTCTTGACATATTAGACAACAATGCTTTCTTCACAAAGACACTCCTATAACAATCCCAAAAGGAAAGGGTAACAGAGCAAGCCTAAAAATCCTAATTTTTGATTATTATGAACTATAAATACATATATAAAAATGTATAGACTACCTTAATCATTAAGTCATTCATAACTTAAATGATTTACAATTCATTAGGAGATGGGATGGGGAGAAAAGCATGTAAAAGATGGCTCTTGATTATTCTCCTTTTATATATAGCGCAGTTCTCGTCAGTAATGAATACATTAACCAAACAAATGAAACCCTGATTGCTCTCTGAAGAATTCTGACACCATACTTCACGAATCCCTCCGTGGGGAAGGTAGTCACTCAATCACCAACCAGCCTTTTTGCGTGTGCCTTACTTTGGTTTTGTTTTAAACACATCTTGGCTGGTATTAAAATTTAATATAATTTATGCAATTAAAAACTCGTGCAATTTTTAAAAATGTGGTACAACTTTGATTGCATTTCACGTAGTTTAACATGTTTAGAGAATTATTTTAAGAAGTTTTACCAATGTAATTAAATGCAGACATTTATAAATGTTTCGTGTCTGAAAGTTGTGTTTGGCTAATGCAAGGTCTGAAGTTAAAACAGCCTGACTACGCCACAGTAACAACTAAAATTTCATATTTATACTATTCTACTTGTTTTTTGTAAGTTCTTATCACTCAGTGATACGGAGTATGTTCTCCTTGATGCCTGTAGTGACTATAGCTGGCAGCTGTAGCCCACCTCTTCCTGAAGAGTCATGAAATGAGCTGTTGCAGCATGAAAATTCAGCCTCTCTGTTAGAGAAACCTCACTGTGAGCTGTTCAGAGTCATTCTCACTGGCACGGCTGCCTCGGCACTACTGTCTGCGTGGCTCATAGAGGAGCCAGATGGGTCGGCTCTTGTTTCTGGCTGTTAGCCTTATGGAAAACTGAGGAGAAATCCATGGCCTTTAAGGTGTGTCTTACATACAGCAGAGGCCAGCAGCAGTTTTCTCTGATTTAACCAGCACAGTGAAGCATGAGGAACAGTCTAGCTGATGTAGAAATAGTGACAATGGAGGTCACTCCTAGAAAGTTTTGTGATCGTCTGCCATGTGGTTGCTGGAGGATTTTTTGTTGTCCTTAGAACTGGAAGTAGGTTTTAAAACCAGTTCAGGAATTGTTTCTGTTCCTTCTCTGGAGATCCCTGAGTACCAACCTTTTAGAAAACCTGTAGGAAATCCCAAAAAATTCTGATGCCCTGTGTAGACACTGCTCCAGGAGCATCCTTACTTATAAGAAAGATATCCTGTCTGTCTCTGCTGGTTAGATGAGAAAAAGGTGAAGATCACAGCTCTGAGAGGCCAGGGGAATGTGGGGGACAGGGTAGGGTATGTGATAGTTTCTGAATTTGCCTTTTTAAAGTTCATAATTTTGTAATAAGCAGAGATATCCCCAAAGCAAACAGCAGTTCTGAGTTGCAACTTCATGAGTTTGGGGGATGTTTTGTTTTGGTGTTTTTTAAAGAAAAATAAAATAAAGTTGTTAGATCATTGAAGGCATTTTCAGCAGTTGATATATCACAGAATGGGTAAGGTTGGAAGAGAGGACAGTGGGTCATCTGGTCCAATGATGATTATTTTTCTTTGAATAATAAGGGGGAGGGAAAGAGTCTGTGAGGAAGCCTCTGGGATTGATTGGAGTTTTCATTGAAAAGGCAGAGAAAACACTTTCACATCCTCTTTTTTTTTTTTTTCCATCTTCTTTTTGAATTTTTATTCTTTCCTGAATGTACTGGGAACTTGCCATGTTGTGGGTCAGGAAAAAGACCACAGCCAGTTTATTATTATTTTTTCTTTTAATGAAGCTGATTTCTTTTCCCAGTATGCGCACTTTGCAGTCCACTGGTTTGGACAGGAAAATCTGTCCTTGTTAAGAAAAATACTGAATAAAACAAAGCTGTTAGCCCATATCCAAAAATATTCTATGTTTTTGTTTTGGGTTCTGCTGGAAACGCTACATTAACTTTGCCTCAGGACACTAATTAACAAACTGGCCATTAATTGCTGGTAATAAGGAACTTGTCAGCAGTCATTGTTCCCTTAAACTGCCTAAATTCAAGAGGACAAGTTTGGAAGAAAGTACCCCTCTGAAAGATCCCTATCTTTTCTCTCAAATGAGAGAAATTCTCAATAAGTGAATGAAAAGGACCTTGGGACCTCAGATAATGTTATTTTCTGAAGCAACAGCGATTTGTCTAGAAATGGCCCGTAATGTGATGCTAGAATAAGTTATTTCCGTGATAATGCTTCTTGCCTTTGATTGGAAACAAGCTTCACTAAAAATAGTCATGACAGAAAGTGATTTCATTCCCAAGGATTGAAGTGGTAGTCATGTATGTATTTCTTGCCTGTCTTCACTTCTCTTGTTCGTATAAATAATGAAATGGTGACAGATACGTGTGGTGACATTACAGTCAGTAATAACAATTGCTGCCATTTACTCTAGAGGTGAAAAGTTGGCCTGAAATTGGAACAGGTATTTTAGGCCCCAAGACATTAGGAAAGGGGTTATAGTGCTTGGAGTTAGGGGTGGAAAAGCATTACACTAAACACAATTAATCGTAATGTTTAGGGAATTCTCAGGCAGCTTCTGACTTCTTGTATTCCAGAGGATAAAATGCTTCTTTTTCATAGTTTCTGATTTTCAAAGAAGATGTGGAAAAGGACATAAAACCAGATAAAATTCTGATTCAGAGGAATTAGCAGTGGGCTTTTATGTTCTGTAAGTTATGAGAAGACATGTAAAAAAAACCTCACACCCACAAAAAAAATCCCAAAATCAAAAAAAACAGATTTTTTTTTTAAAACAGAAATCCAGAACTCTTGATAATAAGAGTTTATTGCTCTGCTAATGTTTGGCTTTTCTTTTCTGAGCTAAGGAGACCAGTTTCTCCGTTGATGAAACATGACAAAAGTGACCATTCCTTTTTTTCCTCCATCATGCAGCCTTTTTTTTTCATTCCTAACTTTTTAAATAACCTTTTAAACATCTGGTGTTCAAGGAATTTTACCTTGAAATTACTGTGAGAAGGGGTAGATTTAGATTATCTACTGCAATATCTTTGTCTTTATTTTAATATCTCATCTTTTTGTGGGAGTGTTGAGATTACTTCAATGTACATTGATGTTTGGATTATAAAAACTTGTCAAATAAAGTTTGATGATTGCAACATGCAACAATGGAGGAATAAAACTTGCTAACATTTGAAATTCACATGTATTAATGAACAGAGGAGTGTTGTTTCATATCCAAACGGAAAAAGTTTTTTGAAGAGTCATAGATCTTAATTCAAGACAATAAATAACAAAATTAGATGCCACCCTTTTCTACTTCCTTCTATATCCAATAACCTTGCAAAACTTGAGGACAATAATTTGAATTTTTCATAAGAAAAGAAAACATATAAATGCACATATCTTTGCCCCAAATCATTGTTAGTTTACTTAAGCTTTTAGTTTACATAGACTTTTATGAAGCATTTTGGTATTAGGGAGAAGTTTGGGGGTTGAGAGCTTGAATAGATTCTTGATTAATTTCTGAATATTTTTTCATTTTTGCCTTTATCAATGATGTGCCGTGGAAAGAAGTGTAGAAAAACAAGGTTTCCCAAACCCAGACATACATAAAAGAAAATACAAACAACAAGAAACCAAAGTTTAATAAGACTCCAAACCAAAAAAGATTTAGTGACCTTTTGGTGCCAAAATCAAGATCTATTAAACCTGAGAGCCTTTTTTTTTTAAAAAGGACTGAGTGTTCATCCCTATTAAGCCAGATTTGCTTAAATGAGTGTGTTTGGTTGACCTTGGCTGGTTGTCAGATCCTCACCAAAGTCTTTCTATCACTCTGCTCCTCAACTGGTCAGGGGAGATTAACTATAACAAAAGTATGAGTCTTATCAGGGGTCAACATAACAACAGGGCAAAACAGACTTGACTGGGGCAAATTAATGAAATTTATTCAATTTATTGCCAATCAAAATCAGGGTAAGGTAATGAAAAACAAATCTTAAAATCACTTCCCCCCATCCCTCCCTTATTTCTGGGCTCAGCTTCACTCTTGGTTTCACTGCCTCTTTCCTACCAGTAGCACAGTGGGATGGGGAATTGGGGTCACATTCAGTTCATCACACCTTGTCTCTCTCATTCTTTCATTCTCACTGACTTCCCCATGGGATTCCTCTCAAAGAAGACAGTCCTCCATGAACTTCTCCAGCATCAGTCCTTCCCATGGGCTACTGTTTTTCCCAAACTGCACCAGCCTGGATCCTTTCCATGGGGTCACGAGTTCTGCCAGCAAATCTGCTGAAACATGGGCTCCTCTCTTCATGTGTCTACAGGTCCTGCCAACAAACCCACTTCAGTACAGGCTTCCCACAGGGTCACAGGCTCTCTCAGGCATCCACCTTCGCCAGCATGAGGCCCTCCAGGGGCTACAGGTGGATATCTGCTCCATTGTGGTCCTCCATGGGCTGCAGGGACACAGCTGCTTCGCCACCATCTGCACCACAGACTGCAGAGGAATATGCTGTGATGCCTGGAACACCTCTTTCCCCTCTTTCTTCTGAAAACTCTGAACTTGGAGCCTGCAGAGCTATTTCTCTCACATATCCTCATCCCTCTCTTCCAGGTGCTGTAGGGCTGCAGTATTTTCCTCCTCAAATATGTTGTCCCAGAGGCTCTACTACTGTTGTTCAGCCATGGCCAGTGGCATCAGCTCCCTTGGATGTAGACAAAGCTTCTGGCAGCACCCTGTAGGATCCTATAGGCAACAGTCAGATGACTTAAGGCATTCCGAGTGGTGGACTATTGCCTTAATTTGGGCCTGTTTAATCTAAAGTAGAGAAGATGGAGTAAAGGTATGATGAAAGTTTTCAAATATTTAGAAGACATACAAACTGCAAAGAATTCTTTTTTTAGCATGCCCATGTAGTAGAAATAATGAGAAATAAATATTGCACAGATGAGATGCTAGGAAAACTTTTCTAACAGTAAGAATACTGGTGAGTTTCTGTAGATTGCTGGAAAATTTATGTTGTTCATAGGCACTTTGGATGAGTTTTCTCAGCTATGCTGGATGAATATCTGTCAATAAGGATGTAAGAATGGACTTTTGGAACTGCTGTGGATTAGTGGGTTTATTGTGGACTGGATCAGGGACTAGAGGAGCCCTTAGGGTCCTTTGCAGGCCTATGGTGGTTCTGTTCAGTTAAATGCCTTGTGGAGCCCAGTCAGCTGGGAGGAAAATTATTTCCCTATTATCAGATGAAAAGCTTTAAGAACAAGCAAACGAAAACCAAAACACCTATCAGTGAGATGAGGAGTCCATGAGAACACATTTAAAGACAGCAAAGAGAAGTACTAAGATTTGGTTATAATGGCATCAGTTATTGTTTTGTATTATAATGGGACAGTAACTTGTGGAGAACAAAGTAAGGGTTTATGTTGCAGGAGCACCCTTGACCCCCTTTCTAGAGCTGGGATTCTCGGAGAGATAATACCAAGATATTGAAAAGAGCTTATTGTGCTTCCAGAAGATTAAAACCTAGATGAATTACAAGAAACAACATGTGGATGAAGAGATTGGTAGAATTGGATAGTGAGAGCATGAGCTGATTTACAGAAGAATAGCTATCAACCAATGAATCTATCTTCTTGGCTGCACGTTACTGTCTGGCAGAGTTTCGTAGGCCTTGTGGCAGAAGCAAGCCTTACAGTGGGATGAAATCCAAATTTAATAGCTCTTTGAGTTAAACATACTCTAATCTCATTTAATGCTTAGGGAAATTTCAGAGAATTTTTGAGGGACAGGTGAAGGAGCAATGGGTAAGGCTCAGTAGCTGGACGAGTTTCTGCAGAAACCTGTTTCTACTACAGAAAAGGAAGTGAGGGGTAGAGAGCAAATTCCTCCTTGTGCTGGCTGCAATGGCAGCACCTTCGTGTTGGTCAGTGAGAGGCATGTGCCCATGCAGCGTGTGTCCTCCTTGGGCATCCAGTCTGTTTAGAGAGGGAGGCTGGGGAGTGCACTGGTCGAGGTTAATCCACCTCCTTTCTCATGCACAATTAAAGAACTCAATGGCTTCAGTGCTGGAGATGACTCTCAGAACCCTTATGTTTCAGAACTGATTCTCACTGATTTCAAGTTCAGCCATAATGAAGTCATTCACTCTACTTTTTTTTTTTTATCTTTCTAAAATAAAATTTATTTGCTTATTACAGAAAAATTTTGAAGATTGGTGAATTACAATTGGTAGGGTTTGGAAATTAAGTGCTGGTCATTTTTGTCAACAAAACTGTGAAAACCTATACCTAAGTATTATATAACAAACACTAATTTGGTGAGATATTTCAGGAATATATGTGGGGAATAGTATTTTTCTTTCTACTTTTAGAATTTGCTTTATTTAGATTTCATTTTATTTGTGTTTTTCTTTAGGCTATTTAAAAATCCTTGGGAGTTAAACATGACAGGTTGTATGTGTGCATTGGAATATGATTTACCGTGTTTTTCCCATGCCATGAGTATATGAATTCCTGCTTACATAAGAAAATATTTGAACATAAAAAGCAATAATTTGGAATCAGATTGTGCAGGATGAATCATGAGACAAAATCTCCTTAGAGATCCAAAAACATATTTTGGCATTCCTGCCAGCATGTTTTCATAAAACAATTTTTTCTTAAAAGGAATTGCACAGAAGGTAACAAATAAAAATCATAATAATAAAAAGCAACGAAAAGTTGCAACTTGATTTTGCAAAATGTATATGTCATACGAAAAAAAGAAATCTGTGTTTACCTTTGCCCTCATATAGATTACTCTTCCAAGGCCCCTTCTGAATCATAGATAACGAAAAAACTTCTATTTTGGTGTCTCACTTCTTTTGTTGATTTACTATAAATAGAATTATTGGATAGTGGAAAAGTAATCTACAGTCTTCATGCTGATTTTTCCTTCTTTTTTTTTAAAGCCAAATTATCCAAATTCCCAGTTCCGTTATGGTCAGTGTGAACATCATGGGCTGCAAGTTATCAGCTTGTTTTCTTTCTTACATTGTGCTCCTGTGCTAAAAGCATCAGCCTGTCTTCACCTGTCAGCCAGTTTCTGTGGGAAATGCTGCTTGAAGTTTCTGCTCCCATGTTAGCCTCACCAGGATCACAAGGGAGGTACAGGATAATGAGTCTATCACGTGCCTCCAGGAAATCACTGCAGAAGGACCCCCATAAGTCTCTGATGGGACTCTTGCTAAAACTGAAATGTGCTAAAAATGGATGTGGCTATTCTTCTGAGAAAAGGGAATACTTTTTTTTTTCCTGTCCCTTCAGAATGAGGTAAGGGATGCCACATTTAAAATGTGTTTCACGTATAAGATACAAAAAATGATTGCTGCTTTAAAAATTGTGCAACATTAAAATATAAAATAGTAAGTCTGTGGCAGTTTTGAGTTGATAGAAGCATGATAGAAATGGTAACTCCAAAATATTATGGGATTTGCCTGAAGCTATCTGAAACAGTAGTTCCCTGTAACTGGACCTGTGCTGGAGCCTCAGTTTATGTACAAGACTTGATAAATCTTCCTGTTAAGAATATAAATTTTTTTTTAAATTTTCAAAACATTCACATCTACATTTTAAAATCAGTTTTTAAAATTTAAAGCTATTACCCATTTGACAATGTTGGACAATTCATATTTTAAAAGAAAAAATAATATCAAAGTTGAGTATTTATTTTAAAAAATGGATAGTCTAAGGATACATAGGCTCATTTCTTGCTTGTGGGAAAAGCTTAATTCTTCAATTTTTCAGTTCAACTTTTTGAGATCATAAACATTCTAGAAACACAGGAAATCTGTTTTCCACTCCTGCATGCAGAGGCACAAACCTGTGGCCGCACAACACATTATTTACTAGAAAAAAAGGCACTATATTAGTATAGTATTGTTTTACCAATGTATGTGCAAATAGCTTCATGATATTAGGGAGTTAACTGTTAGTATGTAAGAGTTAGGAGCTAAGAAAAAGCTACTTAGCGAACATGCTGGGTTGTCAACTTAAATGGCAGTCCCTGTTGTTCACCTTTCTGTAGGGGCGCTACATATGGAGCACATTGGAAAGTTCTTAAACCTAAGTGAGCCCGAAAGTCCTTTCAATTCTTCTTGCATGGTTTGTTTGTTTGGCTATTTTGGTGGGGTTGGAGGGTGGTGTTGTGCAATAATTATATTGATCTTCAGCTCTATTATTTTCACTGCACTGTCTATGACCATATGTCCTAGTGTATTTCCTCCCAAATAATTTTGGATCCATTGGCTTACTTCAGGTAAGTGATAGAGGAGTTAGGTAGCAGAAAGAGCAGACACCTTGTCAATGTCCCCACGTAGGAAAGGCCACTGGTGTAAGCTTTCCCATAGTACACATCAGAAAATTCACAAGGTACAGAAGCCACCAGAATCACTAAAACTGCAGTGAAAAGAAGGAATTGGAGTTTACTCTTCCCAAGCCACTATCTGAACTTTACACAAGAAAAAAATGTGTAGAAATTAGCTCTAGCACTCATAAGCTACTTGTTTCAACCAACCTTTCCTTCTTCTCACTTTTTTTCTCCCCACTCCAATCTCCTGTAAAAACCTGTTTGCAAGGAAGCTGATTCCGGAGTAAAATTGTCCAGTGACCTGGAAAGAACAGGGATGCCACACAGGGAATATAGTGGAAAAACTGATGTGGCAAAGTGCTGTGTGGTGGGAAGGTGGCTGCTTGGAGAGCACAGCAGAGGGCTGACCATCATTCAGTGTTGCAGACTGCCCTGGGACCCTGAGCGGGCTACAACTGCCTTTGTGCCAGCAGGCAGCCTAGAGCTGAATAGGTGCCCTGGGAATAGCTGTATCAGCTTTTAGGTACATTTTCTTCATTTCAGAGATTGCATTATGAAGCCAGAGGGAGTGCTTCAGGAAGAATATATAAATTAACTGGTTACTGAACTGTGTAGGAGGGACTGAAGTCCTGAAAAGGGAAGCTTACAATAAAACCTCTGTCTGTGTGCTGCAGAAAGGCGTTCAAGTCGCCCAGGTCAAACCTCACACACTATTTCCAGCAGACAAAAGTGGTGGCCTAGAACAGCTCAGGAGACTGAGCTGGTGAAAACAGAATCTTGGCTCACCACACTGTTTTTCAACAATTGGGTTAATGTAAGATTTCCAGCAGACATGGGTGGAAGATTCAGGATGTGAATCAAAAGACACTCTCAAACTATCCCAGAGTTTGGCTGCAAGTCCATTATAAAAAAGCAATTTTGTAGAACTCAAATCCTGTTCAAGCTATCAAGTGTCCTCCAAAATTTAGACATATCTGGATCAAGCCTTCTTGTTATGGTCCATCTCTAATTTTCACCAAATATTCTAAACTTCTAAATCCCCTTTCTGTCCTACTTTTCTTCCTTGACTGTATTTTGATTCTATTTCTATTTCTTATTCTTGTCTGTTTAAAAATGTCAGTTGGGGTTTTACCAGGGAGTTTTATTACTTCGGAATGCATTAAGTTTTGTTTATCTGGTCTTCTTTCTTCATGTTCCTTCCTCACCTTCTCCTCCCCACCTTCTCCTCCCCACCTCCCCCTCCCCCACCCCCCCCCCCCCCCCCCA
>VZTE01002694.1:330355-365183 GCA_013397775.1 Eulacestoma nigropectus
TCCCCACCTCCCCCTCCCCTCCCCAATGTGTTCAACAAATTTATTTTGTTCTTCAATTGCAGTTCCAAGGAATAAGCAGCAATTGCTTTTAGTCACATTACACTACCTGCTCACAACTAGATGCAGTGAAATACTGTTTGTGTTCTACACTACCAAGAAGTTTGTGTGTTTTTTAATTTCAAAACATCTAAGTGCATTCATGTTGCAGTTGGAGTCATTTTGAACTGTTTTGCCTGTGAACTTTTTAGTTCCAATTACAACATAGAATTACATATGGATATATACAGATGATAGAAAAAATATTATGACAAAAATATTCTAAAGCAGAATCCACAGCAAGTGGAATTTTCAACAGTATTTAGTAGCTCACCTATGTGTGTGTACAGAATGTGTGTTTATAATGGAGCTCAGTTCATTAATTGATGATTTTATTATCTATAAAAGCAATGAGTCACCTCATCTGCATGTTAGAGAAATACTAATCTATTTAATCCAGTACATAGTTTTTAGCAGCAGTCTAAGCAGTGTGAAGACAATAGGTCAATAGGAAAGTCAGGTGATACATTTTTACACTTTTACACAATGGCTCTGAACAGAAAAAGCAATAAAGGAACATGCATAGCCTTTTTCAGACTTATCTATAGGTAACAAAAGGGGTGTCTGAATAACCCCAACTTCATGGGCACAACCATAGCAATACAGAAGTAAAACTAGTTTGAAGTTGCTTTTATTTAGCCATACAATAGTGACAAATTCAATATTAATATATTAATGTGTATCTGAATGTGGAATGGACTTTCTCCCGGAAGAAGGTAAAAAACCTAGAGTACTTTTTGTCAAAATATTGAGATAGGTCTATTCATTTATTTAAATTTAAATACACCTTCTTTGACTCTAGGTGTCAGAAAAAGTTGAAAGTATGTTTTTTGTCACTAATAAAGCTGTGACTGTTTAAACATAAAGAAATGAAACATTAAAAAAAAATCAGAGAAGGAGAGAAATGAAGAAAAATGTGTATCTTTGTGGTCTTAGTATCGCTTCTTTGCTGGCAATAACATTTATCAGTACTGGGCCTTATTAGCATAGAGATTTTGATTATGCTTGTACAGTGCTTAACCCAGTCATCCAAATTTGCTTGGGGTCTTCCAAGTTCAGCAGTGTAAAATACGTGCATAAAGCTTTCCTCTGCTTTCAGAGGATATTAGTAAGTTTGCATATTCAATTACTCAAGCGGTAGGAAGTTGCATTCTGTAAGGCTGTCAGAACTTGGGTCACTGCCTTATGCATCTATATTGAAAAAGATTTACTCAATTACACAGCCCTGTGCTCCTCTTTTTCTGCATAAACTTTTCCATATTTATTGATAGATACTATTCTTGGAGTTTCCAATTAATCACAATTAATACATTTTGTTGTTGTTCAAAGTAATTTCATGCATTCAGACTGTGCTTCAAATATTGTTAATTTCCTCAAAAGTGCATTTTAAAAAAATAATTTTTATCAGCACATTTTCAAATTGTGTCAAGGATTCTTTCCTCACCATACCAGTGAAACAAAAGAAGTGTTTACATCCTGGAAACCAATGTGCAGAGAGATTAAGCTAAATGTATCCATTCATTATTGGGAAATCTGAGATGTCTAGGACCTGATTTCTTTTCCAATACTATGAATTAGCTTGATCTATGCAACACAGAATGGCTGCAGTCACATGTGACCAGCACTTACGTAATTCAAAAATCAGCTTTCAAAGTAGGCATCTAGAAAATGAGTTAAACAGAACTTGTGACTATCTCTGATGAGTTACATTTAAAAAGCTTACATTATAATTCCAAGGCCATAATTTGAGTGTCTTTTCATGGAGATCAGAAAGCCTTGGAGGTAGAGAAAGAAAGGTTACTAAACCTGTATCTTGTCAAACATGCTTAAACAATTTATTTCTGCTTCCCCCTAAAAACTGCACTCTTGGAAATAGTCAAACTCATTTTATTGAAATTAGGGATAATATATAACTCAGTCCACAAAAGAAAACAGTAAATAATTCAAGCAATAATAATTTGTCAGTGTCAGAAGTGAAGAAAAGTGGGATTGTGCAAAAGGCTTCAGTGAACAGTTGTTAACAGGAGAGCTGATTGCAATGACTGCAATAACAGACATCTCGGAACTCACCTACCTCAATAGCAATAATGAGAGTAAAAAGATCAGTAAATTATACTGCAAATACAAAAAGAGATAGAAGGGATGCTATACTTTTTTCTTTCCCCTGTGTTTAGATGGGAATGACTATATTGACTATTGAGAAGGTCCTGCATTTTTGTGCAGGTCTGCAAAGCTTTTCTGCCAGTGGATAATTGATCTGCTCACAGGGATTATAGCATTATGCATAGAGCCTTTTGGGGATGGCAGGTCAGCAAGCTGATTCCTTGAAGGCTACTCAAACTAAAAGTTTGCTTCAGGTCTGAGAAGATTGCTAGGAGGAAAAGATTGTGGGAAAACACTACATCTATTTGCGTCCTTTTACTTTTATATCACATAGTCTTCATTCCCAAATATAGTTGCATTGAGCTTCAAGCGTTGGCAAATAGAAACAAAATGCCAAACCCCAAATAAAGCTGTATTCTTTCCTCTTCATATCTCACCTGGCAATGACAAGAGTTTCCCAGGCTGACTCACTCTTGTACAGAGCCTGTGCTTGAGAGGATGCACAAGGGCATGTGATGGAAAGGTGAGTAGTAAATCCAGTTGTGGGCAGAAAGATTCAAATGTCTTATCCCCCCTTTCCTGCTTAGAAATTTGGAGACAAAAAAGCAATGAAAAACAATGTTAACTCAAGTTTGCCTCTTCCATCTGCAGACAAAGCTCATCTGTGAAGTGGACCTGACGCTGCTTTAATCCTTGGGCTTAAGTACTTTAATTGACTACTATAGAAAACTGGAAGGGGGAAGGGAGGCATTCCTGTTGCCTAGACTTTTGTTCCACTGGAGAAATTGAGCTGATTAACTTGCTGGTTTCCCTTTTCACACCCCTCGGCAGACATTCAAACAGCAAGGACACAGTTGGGTCTGCTTTGGCAATGTTCTTCATGTCTTTTTGTGTGTTTAGTTACAAACTTCACCAAAAACCTGCTGTCAACAGTAGTTTACCATGCAACACTGAATTTCTAATGCAAAGACAGCTTTGGAAGAAAAGCCACATTTTTCTTCTATGGACAAGGTACCCTTTGGGTAGAAAAATCTGGATTCTAAAAGGCTAGGATTTGAGAATAGTGACACCTTTAGAAAAGACTATCAAGGAACAAACTAATGCATGCTCCTGATCTAAAGGGAAAAAATATGTAACTAAAAAGGCGTTCAAAGAAAATACAGTTTTGGCTTGCTGAGTAGACAGATCTAAGAGTCAGATTGTTTTGTTTGAAAGAGTTAGCTCGAAGGTAGGATTACTTCTATTGTCTAAAGCCTTGAACTAGAAAGCCTTTAACAATATGAAGAACTTGAAGCATGTAATGTCAAGGTTCTAATTACCTCTTACAAATTAAACTACGTTCCCCAGGCAAATAAGTAAAAAAGAAAACAAATCCCACAAAAGAGAATAACCCTTCTTTCTTTTCTTTCTTCTTGGTCTTTTTTTAATCCAGTGTGAACTCATCTGTTATCATGACTTTGCATTCATTACAAATTTTGAAAGGATTTTCCTAGAAGTCTCACAAATTATGATAATGCCATAGTATTAGAATTCTTGGAGTTGCATAAATTCCTCCAGTCCCTAATTTTTTAAAGGTGTATTTAATGTGAAAGGAGGCACAAGACAAGCATCCTGTTCCAAGTATTGAAGAAAGCTAGAACAGTAGTTCTCTTTGCTACAGGTAGCTCATACAAGTAGCCCCCTATTGTTATACAGTGACAAACCAAAATAACACAGGTGAAAATTGCGTTGCTGCATAATCTGTTATCTGGGACACTTTGTACAGCATATAGTTACAGAGGTGGACCCTTCAGACTCAGCATTACCATCTACAGCTTGGTTCTGTGGTCCTAGACAGCAGTTTGCTAGAGCCTGTCAGAAAATGGAGATGCTCTGTTTAATTCAGTTTAAGTCCACCAGGTCATCCCTGGATGTTTCTAGGCTTACACTCCCAGGAGGGTGTAGTAACTGCCTGGAGTGTCTCAACAGCAGCTAACACACTCTGTCTCCAAAATTGTCCAGTAAGGTTTTTATCCTCCAAAATGTGTTTGATCTTAGCTTCTGTGAAAGCTAAGACATTATTTCTTGAGTTGAGGTATCCTAACATAACCCACCCTGGCCAGGTTTGAGGTTCAGCTGCAGGTGTAGGTGTGGTATGTATTTTGCAAGTGTGTCTCACTGTGAAGGTCTGAATTTATAATGGACCTGAAGATAACTTTTTCTCTCTAAATTAAATGCATACTTTCTTCATACAGAACAAATGCAACATCCTAAGATTAATGAGCAGCTTTTCACAAGAAGTAATATAATTCTGAAGTTCTAACCATTAAGTATAATCATGAAGGAATGTCTGAATAAATAAACAAATAACATCTATGATTTTATATGCCTGACTCTGCATGTTTTAGTGGGTTTTGGCAGGTGTAGGATTACCTGTGACCAAGATAAATGGTGACTAAAAAATAATTAGAAATTAAAAAAAATAATTAGAGCATGCGGGCATTAAGTCACCTTCATTTAATGCTCTCAGGAAGACGAAAGTATGTCAAGCTTCTGGGGACTTTTTAAAATCTCTTTTCAACTGTGTCATGAAACACAGGAAGTTAAAATGTAGGGGAAAAACCCCATAGAATGGGAGATTTATTTGAAAGCCTTATCACAAAGTCAACCTTAAATCTGGAGTTTTTCTTCCGAACACTTGATTTACATTATTGATGTTATTTTTTTATCTATATTCACTTCTATTGCTTTTTAATACACAGTCACAATAGTTGGCAGCTACAGGTTTGATCCTGCTATGCATGCTACTGGATGTGTTTATTTACTACGATAAGCAAACCTCACAAAGCTGTCAGGATACTGATTTATGGTAGTGATCAGCTTGATATTTTCATTTTCTTTGCACATGGGGCGGCACTGCCTGCACATCAGCTGCTTGCAAATTAATTCCTGCCTGCAGCCTTTTGCCTAAGGCATAACTATTCCTCCCACCCCTAACCTCAACCCAAAAGATTTCTTGTAAAGTGGGTTCAATTGCAGTGTGACTCCAGCTTCTCCAGTCCCACTGCAGTCATCTGAGAATCAGGGAGTGAGGGAACACATGGTTAAAGAAGAGGAGCAAATAGTTGTGCGAGCTATTGATAAACATGTCAACTACTTGTGCTTCCCAAAGTTTGAGGGGAGAGGGAATGTGCAGCATTCAAAATCCATATGCTGAACCCAAACTGGGCTGTTTTGGAAACGAAGTTGAGAAGTTGTACAAAACCAGAAAAATGAAGTTATTTTCCCCTTGGAAACGTTTTTCACACTTGCAATAGAAGGCTATTGGGTATTTTAGATGGCTAAGAGCCTAGGTTTATGCTTATAGGGTGTTTACTCTAACATGTATGTTTGTAGTTTTTGATTCATGTTTTGTGAATAGAAGTTGGTTTAAACAGACACTCCAGAATATTTAACTGGCAAAAGAACCTATATTTGCAAAGTTACTCAGGGTTGTTGCCTGATCTAGGACCTAGGAAATAGTTCCTCATAACAGAGATGAGGAAAAATAATCAATTCCTTCTATTCATAACTTTTCCCTTGAACTTTTAATGATGTAGTTAAAGTGAGACCCTATATTCAGCAACTCTTGAAGAAAAAGCACACAGTCTCTTTCAATCATTCCTTAACTGTTTCACTGTTCTATACTTTAAGTCTCTGTAAGAAATTATTTGGTTTCCATTTGTGCTCTATCATAACTCATAGTTCAAGGTTTTTAAAAATAATTCTCCTGGCCAAGTGCAGATTGCAAACTGTTACATAATGCTCCAGTGACGTAGTAGTGGGATTTTTCCAGCATTGCTGAATGGGTCATTGTTAACATTTGGGGGGCGATTTGCAGCAACTCTTGAATAGCTGGGTTATAATATTAGCAAGACTACTTCAGTATGCCATCTTGATATTTCATGAGTTCAGCTGATTTTTTAAGTTGAATATCTGCTCTAGCCAGGTTATAAGTTTCTCCCTCATAATTTTCATTCCATGAATCACTGAAACAAGCCTCAACTTGGTATGAATGTTCTACCTGCCACTTGCTTACAAAGACATCATTGGCACTGTTTCAGCAGTTAAGCTCAAGGGTTTAGCTGGAACATTTCACCACACTCAGCAAAACCCACCCGGCTTCCAAGTTTCAAAACTTGTTAGCCAGTGATTTTGGAAGGTCCTGAGTAAATAAGAATTCACTATAGCCTCTAATGATTCCTTGATCTGCCAGCTATAGCAGTCTGTATAAGTTTCTTTTCAGTTTTCTTTATGAAAATTCTACTCTTAAGTGAGGGGCTCTTCAGCTTGACTTTATAAAAACATCCTGGTTCAATTAAGCTTTATTTTACCTGTCAAAACCAGTATCTCAGTTTACAACTTCTATCCTAACTTAGAAGATCTTTGACTAATCATTTGAATTCTCATTTCTTTCACTTCTCTTTTGTGGGTACTTTTTCAATTAGGTGGAAATAAAGTGAAACTAAAATTTTTCACTCTGCTTCAAATCCATTTTTTTTCCTGCAAGGGACTCATCCACCTGCAGACTTTTCTTTTACATTCAGAAAAACAAATGTGAGATGAACGAAAGACCACATGAATTGTAGCTGTGAAAATCTCAGCAGTGAAAGTCAAGCCAAATTACTACGTTCTCTACTTGTTTGAAGAACCATGGTTTGCCTACACTGGACTACTTTTCTTTTTTCACTAATTGCCTTCAATTACCTGAATGCCAATTTACTCAAGGCAATTAACACATCTCTAAAAGTTAGTTTGGGTAGATATATTTCAGCATAAGAATTCTTGTGTTCCAACTCAGTGAGGTCCAAGAAAAAAACATATGAGTGTCTTGGAAATATCTAGTCTAGCTTAAAAATAATTTTTTTTTTTAATAAAGGAGTTGATAGGCAATAAGTTAAAACCTCCATGAAGAAAAATAGGTTAAAAAACCCCCCAAAGCTCGGCCCCTAGAGCATGTCTCACTTTAGACAAAGGATTCATAGTTGGAGTGAGGGAGAAAGAAAGCCCAAAATTAATAAAAGTCACTGAAATGTAGCTGTAGTTAGAAATAAAAACCTGGTTATATTCAGTATAGCATTGTGTAGGTTTATGAAGTGGGACCACGATTGGTGCATATAAAGGTTTTTGATATCAGTTCAGTGCTATCGAAACTTATGAAAGGAGATCTGCCTGTTTGCTGCGGCTAAAGTCTGTCCTGCACAGTGCAAGCCCAAGACCATTTGTGAAGCAGGGGAAGAGATAAAAATGTTTGGGTTTTCTTGAATACAATTGGCAAGGTAAGATTATTCCATACAGAAGGAACACATTTCATATTTAAAGAAGCTGGAGAGTGACAATTTAAGGCTGAACTATGGAACTGAACTTTCCTTCACAAAAGCAGATTAAAAGCAGCAAATGGCTTAGTCAGCAAACCACAGTTACTTGTTCCACAAAGGGGAGCTGAGTATAATTTAAGCAAGTTAACCACAGCCTTGGACACCTGATCATAGGAGTCCAGGACTGTAAAAATCAGTGTTCCAAAATAGAATCATCGAGTTGTCATCACTGGAGCACTCTTCAAACTCTGGCTGATCTATCCCTGAAAATGCTAGCTGAGAAAAAGTCCTCTTATATTTTCAAACAGAGAAACTGAAGATACACTGTAGAAGAAAGGCCTATGGGCAGTTTTTTGTGTCGTTTAGAGGAAGTATCCCTGCGATTTCTTTGCTCTGGATACCAGTTAACACAAGCTACTGGTTCCATCCATGCTGTCTGTATGTTAAAGACTTTTTGGACTTGTGTTTCTTTTATGGTACCTAAATTTGTGTGATTTTTTTTCCTTGGGCTATGGGTGTGTTGCTTTATATCATTAAATTAAGCAATCAGTAGGCAGGTTTGTCAGAAGGATATCACAACACTTTCATTAAGCTCAATATGAGACAGTTTAGACTTCAAGAATATCTGTTTCTCTCTGTGTCAGTTATGATGTTTAGTTCTGGATATATCAATGCAGATCTTGTGCCAGGTCCTTTGTACCTGATCTTGTAAAGTCAGAAGTAGATTTTCTTCTTGTTTAAGATTTCAGGGAAATTCCTGCTCTAAGTCTACAGCATAAAAAAGTCAGAGCTTTATTAAAGTTGCTTCCTTCCCTCACCCCTCCATCTTTCCACCCCTTACGGAAAGAAAGCATCCTTCTGCTGCTTGATTGACGTTGCAGTTCTGGAGGGCAGCCCATACTGCTTGAACATGATCCTCACAGTGCGGGGATGCACGCTAGATTTCTTCCCAGTTATGCAACGTACTGATTGTGTGCCAAAGCTGGATGATTGTCATTCACAAGGCCACAGAGGAAAGCTGTGAAGTGTGAGGACTAATCTGGGGGCCACAGGGAGGCTAATTCAAGGCAGACACTAGGCCTCTGTGGAACACCCAGAAGGTGCCCAGGCAGACTAACAGAGATACCAGCTGACCTCAGTCCTTCTCATTTCTTTCCACAGGGTTTCCTTTCTCTACCACTCTCCTCTCCTTGAAATGAGTGAAAATGACTTTACAGGTTAGGTGCCGAAGGTCATTTGGTTTACATTCAGTTGTACTTCCTACAGCCTGTTCAGGCTACTCTAAGGTGCTACTGGTAGGGCTGTTTGTTTTCTTTCTTGAATCATTAACTGACTAATGACTTTATGGGTATTAACATTTAAGAACTATGAATACATCACCAAAATGAACAACATGTTTAGCATCATGTCAGAATCGAAGTGCAACTTACAAAAGGATGGAATGGTTTCCCCCTCTTATCAACCCTCCAGAGACAGACCCTGATTGAAAGCTCACTGAAGCCAGAAGAAGCTGTCCTCTCAGAAGTTGAGGATAGTCTCTCTGGACTGCCAGGGTGGTACAGGGGCAGATTGCTCTTGATCTGAAGGATGTATAACAGTTGTCATTCAAAAATCACTTAGATGCATTCTGCTCAGAAAAAATTTACACCCATCAGGCTAAAGTCCTACAACAGATCTGGACCTTTGCTGTAGACAAAGGAAGAAAGGGTCTGGAAAGCAACTGCAGACATCCAGCCACATCACTGAAGAACTCTTTACTGGCACACACATGTTGGCTTCCAGCACTGCACATTCTGCCTCTCTTTCCAAATCCTTATCACCAGAGGGTGTACACACTTGAGAAATTCAGCAGCTCCCAAGAAGACTTCAATATTTATGCCACTGTTTGAAAAAGTGCTAGAACAATAATAATAAGGATAAAAACATCCAAAAAATTAGATAAGGAAGATATTTTTTACTTTCTATGTATGTAATGTAGTAAGATAAAAGAATACTTATGAGAAACAAGAAAAAGCTGAGTAGAAACTAACCTTTTGAAAAAAGGCTCAAAATAAATTCTCAAAATGAACATTTGTAGCTGGAGAAAACATCATATTTCATTATTACTGGGATTTTGTGTGGTCTTTTCTCCTGCAGAAGGAGGAGAAGGAAGGCTAGAGTTATTTAACTACCCAAATGAAAGGAGTAAATTGAATGTATCAGTCTTAGTATCAACTTTCTTACGTCCCAGATCATGTCACTGATACCACCATTAATCCCCTCATCTGGTGATTTTTTGTTGGAATGTGTCAAATGTCTGCATTATTTTATTGTTAAATGTCACAGGATTAGAGCGAATTATATAAGTCACCAGGTTTCTTAAAGATGCATTTTTGCCAATCTGGTCACAAAATGAATTGAGTTACATGTTCTCTTAAGACAAAAACCTAGGATCCTTCTTTCAAACACAAAAAAGGGAATTACATTTTACTTACAGCATTCATGATGAGTAAGGCCACAGGGTGTTTATGAAACCAAGGCTAAAATTAGTTACCTCCTTTACCATATTCATTTGGGTTAATCACATATATCTGTGACAGTATATGAAGACTGAGGGGTTTTGACCTGTATATGAAAGACAAACATGAATTTACCTGAGGGAAACTCATAACTGTTTCCTCTACAACCCCCTGCCTATTAGGTCATTGGCAAGTTGTGACATCCCAGCTGCTCTTTGATACCATAGCTTGTTTGCTCGAGCTGGTCTAGCACCATGCTACAACCTTTGGCTGTGGGTGTGTCCCCACTCACATCCTGACCCTGAAAAGAGATGAATATTGTCAGCTCCTTCAGCTTTCTTGGTTTTGAGACTCTCACAGCAAATCTATGCTGTCAGCTTGGTCACTTGCTTGTTGTGAGGCATGCTCTTTGAAGAGCAGGACAATATAATGCAATCGTAGAAGGAAAAATATCTTACAGGATTTTTGACAACTGGTTATTGTTCTTTTAGAAATCAGAGAAGTACTTTAATTATTTTCATCCCATATCCTACATGTCGTGTCTCAACACTGAGGAATGAGAAAGCTTTTATTTTTTACTGATCTCTCTCAAGAAAATGTCTTTTTTCATCTTTTAGTTTTCCTAATGAGATGGTATCAAAAATAAGTTCTTTTTGGTCTGTGAAGTCTTGGAGATGATAGAAACACACTTTCTGTTTCAGGAACAGAATTCAGTACCTACATATTGATATGCCCTTCTTGCTTATCTGGCCTGTCCAGAGACAGATGTTCTGGGTTTTCTTCTGCTTTTCTTGACTTTTCCTCATTGCTAAGAAGGATGAGGTTCACTTAAGATGGTCTGCAAGACCAAGGAAGTTTACATTCTTTTCCCACAAAGTTACCAGACGGAAATCATAAAAGTGTAAAGATTCAAATTTTTGTGAAACTGTGCATTAATTTCCCACAGAAAGGGATATTTCCGAGCAATCGTCCCTGATTCCTTTCTGCCTTAATTTCTATTAAATTTTGGCCTAAGTCAAAGAACTTACTTTTGTTCCATTGATATTATCCAGCCATGGACATCCTCAGCAACCACCATCAGAACTAACGACATCCATTTCATGGCAATTTGTTCCCACTGAAGATATATTGCTGTTTTTGTTTTGCTAAGGAGGTAGTGCCTCTTCTTGTGTTTTCACATACTGGCTGATGCAAACTACAGTAACCAAAGGAAGAATCCTGCTGGTCATTTTCAATACATGGTTTAGACTCTGCCTTCACTTTCAGAGTTTCATAGCGAATAAAGATAAGCTGTCATCAGTTGAAATTAGTTGATACACAGTTGTCTTCTGTACCCTGACAGCATGAGGGATTCACTGTGCCTTAGCAGTAATCAGGCCCAAAGAAACAAAGTTATACTTGCTGGATTTGTTTTTGACCCTGTCCAGCTGTATTTTTGCTCCTGGAACTTCAGTGGTATTGTTCTACCCATTGTCTTTTGTCCATCTGACAGCTTTGTGGAGTTGGAAGATAGCATTACTCAGATTGGAAAGAACCATAATTTAATTCGTGCATTTCTACAGAAAAGAAAAAAAGCCCATTCTGACTGTGAGGTGCAGGGGATTGGAGGACCACATTCAGTCAGTTCCCAAACTCAGCTGGAGGCAACCCTACTAATCCAAACTTTCTGGGATGCATGAACACTCTCCTCTGCAGCAATCCTTCATTTTACATCCCTATCTTTTTGGCCCATCTGTCTTTCTCTACAAAACTCCTGGATTCTTGTTTATTTTCTGTGCTACTCAGTTTTTACACTTGCACATTTTTCTTCATGTTCTTTCCTCCTTACTTGTTCTCAGAGTCCCATCTGTGAAAGCGGAACTATGCACACTCCACTTTGTCCTCCCTTCTGAACTGCCTGGTGGCTTCTGGTGAGTGAAAGACGAGCTTTTGTTTCCTAAGCTTTATGCTGATGGATTCATGCCACTGCACAGAAACGAAATGCCATTCTTGCTGTCTCTGTTCTTTCACCCAAATTTAAATAGCATGTATTTCTTTCTTCACTGTCTAATGGAAAGTAATTTCCTGTTAAAGACATGAGGAATTCTTGTTCACACTCCTTGCTTGCTTCATGCAGGCAGTAGAGAAGCTCTCTCACTTTGTTTCTCTTTTCAGAACCCCAAGGCTTATTGGAAGGTTTCACTTCTGGTTCAAGTCTCCACTTTCTTACACAGGCTGTGATGAACATCTCTATGTGCTGTAAGGTTTTTGCTTACTTTATCTTAGGGAAGTTATCTGGCTAAAAATTTCTGATTGCTGATTTCTTTTGAACACTAATGGAAAGAAATTGTTGGTTTCTCTTGAACTGTAATAAATACTCTTTCTTAGTTCTTATTTCATGGTTCCTTTATGCACAGCTGAATGATTCCAAACTTCTATCTGGAGACCTAAAGCAATTAAAAATACAGTGCCATGCCCTCTTACTGATTTTTCCCATGCATGTTACAGTTTCTTCTCTTGAACCCATACCATATAACTGACTGGAAATGAAGAATCTTTGTCATAGAGCTCAAGGATTCATTCTTCCTCTTCCTTATCACTGTTTCAGTTAGCATTGGCAACTGTTGTAAAAGGTTAAGTGTGGGGGGTTTTCATGTTTTCTTTGCCTGTTTTTTAAACATTTTACTGTGCTTTTCCAGGAACACTGTGACATTCCAGTTTTGATATTCAAGAGTGACTTTGCGCTATAGTTTCAGATGCTTTACATACAAGTAGAAAAAAGTAGACCATTTAGGTTCATCTCTGTAACAGAGCAGCCAGTGCAAATGTGGAGTGTGGTGTGGTGTTTTGGTTTAGTGTTTGGGATGAGTATTTTTGGTGTAGAATTTGTATATATGAGAAAGTAAAATTGTGGTAAGGTAGAAAATGCCACTGTGGTAGTGTATCTGTATCTCACCTGGCAGAAAAAAGTATTATCTCAGTATTGCTGTGACATTGGGGCAAAGCTATTGCAGGATAAAATTTGAATTATTCTGGGGAGTGTAAAAACAGCTGGCAAAATATGTAAAGTTAATATCTTGCATTATATAAATAACTGCTCTGATAGACCAAGGCTTTCAATAATGTTAAACATAAGCCCTTGGGAAATGAGATACTGAATTTCAAAGCAGGTGAAGAATTTAAAAATGCCTTTTGTTACATTCATTGCTGTATTTATATGAACTACTCAAATGGCCATGACTGACATGACTGCCTCCTACTTTCCCAAAACCACTTGAACTTGTTTATTCCTCTCTTGCTGAACAAGGAAATAAAGATTATGTTGGGAAACATAGAGAAAATCAACTCCCTTTGTTTAATTTTTCCTGAATCTATCGAAATAAATAGTACTTGCTGACCCAAGCATTCCTTCCAGATCTGTACATGTGAATCCTGTCAGAGATTATAGTTATGGTAAAGTGAAGGAATAGAGTTCTTAATATGTCTTTGACTGCTACATTTTCTGACAAGTCAATTTTACATCTATGATGATATTCCTTTCTTGACAAGTAGTGTTTATAGGTAGCTTTGATTGGTAACTCCCACTTCCACAGCCTTCTCGAGATAAGTTGGTTCTAAGCTTCTTTGGCCAAGTTGCAGTTTTCATGTGGTTTAGGGCCTGGGAGCAGAATATCCAGCACCAATTTAGATTCAGACAAGGTGGTATGCAGATTAACCTGTTGTTTCAGAAACACTTGATGCTATTTCCTGCCCAAATACATAATTCAGGTAAGCCCTGTCACAGGCAGCCTTTAACACTTTTTCTTTGATTTCTATAAAAAACTAACATTTCTATTCCAAGCAGCTACCTAGCTGTGAAAAGAAAAACCTTCAGGAGGTGGCCTTCTGGGGCATTAGGATTCCCAGAATCTGCTTTACCCACAGCAGACCTCCTCTTGATGTATACGTTCAGAGTCACAGAATTATGTCAGCAGTCACACTCCCCAGAACTGTCCAGCCAGGTTTTGGACATTTCTACAGATGGAGACTCAATCACTTCCCTGGGCAACCTGGACCAGTGCTCGGTCACCCCCTTACAGTGAAAAAGTGGTTCCTGATGTTCAGACAGTCTCCCATGTTTCAGTTTGTGCATGTTGTCTCTTCTCCCATCACAAAACACCGCTGAAAAAAGCCTCACACTGTCTTCTTCTGTGGTACACTGCTTGCTACTGACCTCCAGCCACACTTCACACAACTGATCACCACCCTTTGGTTCAGTGAGTTCTGAGCCCAATTTACTATCTGCTCATCCAGACTATTCTTCATCAGTTTCCATATGAAGATCCATATGGGATACAGTGTCAAAAGGCTCCCCTGACAGGTTGACAATGTCTACTGCTCTCCCCTCAACTATCAACCTATTCAGTTTATTGGAGAAGGTTATCAGGTTGGTCAAATATGATTTCCCCTTCATAAATCCATGCTGACTACTCTCAATTGTCCTCTTGTTTCCCCTGTGCCTGAAAAGCATTTCCAGCATGAATTGTTCCATGACCTTACCAGGGACTGAGGTGAGGCTGAACAGCCTGTAGTTCCCTGGGTCTCCCTTCTTGTCCTTTTTAAAAATAGGACTGGCATTTTCTTCCTATCAGTCACCAGGCACTTTTCCCAGTTGCCATATTGTTCAAAGGTAATCAGGAGTGTCCTCAAATCTCATGACAAAAGATGTCATTACATCTGCCAGCTCCCTCAGCACTTGTGGGTCCATCATATTGGGGCCCATGGATTTACACAGTCCAATTTGCTTAAGTGTTCTCCGACCCAATCTTCATCCACTAAAAGTACATCTTCCTTGCTCCCGACTTTCCCCCTGGTCTCTGGGGCCTGGGATCCCTGACTGCAAAGTCTTTGATGAAGACTGAGGCAAAGGCGGCATTCAGTACCTCAATTTTTTCTAAGTCCTGTGTCTCTTTCCCATTCAGCATCAGGTCCACATTCTCCCTAGCCTTTTGCTGCTTGTGGACTTAAGAGAAGCAAGGGGTTTGTATTAATATCCGCTGTCCACTTCAGGTGGTCTTTGGCTTTCCTAACACTGTCTTTGCATGATTGGATACTGTGTCTATGTCCTCTCAGGTTGCTTGTCTCTACTTCCACCTTTTGTATACTTCCTTTTTATATCTAATCTTTGCCAAGAACATCTTGTTCATCCATGCAGGTGTTCTGGCATTTTTGCCAGGTTTGCTGCTTGTTCAGATAGCAGCAAGTTCAGATAGCTTGTCCAGATAGCCCTATTCTTGAGCTTGAAAGGGGTGATCCTTCAATATCAGCGTTTGCTTGGACCTATCTCCCCTCCAGGGCCTTATGTGAAGAGGTCAAAGACTACTTTCTTGTTGATGTACTACATGATCCCTAAGATATAGATGGTATATGCAAGTGGGTCTCAGGGTTGTCTCTCATTTTGGTTCTCCCAGGCTGATCCAGCCTGGCCTGAAGCCAGAATCTAGGACTTCTACCTTTCTGCCTTGAAAAGAAAGGCCTGATACACCACGAGGTTGTCAGCCTTGCTGTCTCTTCTGATGCTGCTCAGGTCACACAAGGACACAGGGTCACACAAGGACACTGATTTGAATAGATCCATGCCTCCATGAACTAACCAGCTGTGTGGGCTGACCTGTATGTGCTGGATGAAGGAAAGGAGAAGAAAGGGGAAAGAGGAAATGAGCAGTAGAATGGTGTTATAAGTATAATGGTGTTATACCTCACATGGGTATCGGCATTCCCAAAGTCAAATAAAAAACAACTGTTATCTTAAAGTTGGAGTATTTGATGCCTTTTTTTTTTTTTTTCTTTTTTCTTCCCCCTTTCTTTTGATTGGCTTGACTACTCACATTCATTTTTAAGTACCACCTCTTTCTTTCTGGAACCACCCTGCTATAACTTTTTAATTCGTCAAAAGTCTGTCTGGACTTTGCTCACAAATCAGAATCATAATGTTTTTCTTTTCATTTTTTTCTGACTATTTCTGAACCAGAACTAATGAAAGTCATCTTATGTGGTCTGTTTTCTTGGCACTTTAACAGTAGGACAGAAATAGCTGAAAACTGAGAAGAATATTTTCATAAGTACTTGTTCATATATAAAGATATATAGTTTATGTTAGAAAATACACTAAACAAAGGTACTAAGACTCCAGCTATTCTGACTCATTCAATTTCTAGTAACGGCTCTCAATGACAGGATTCAGATTTTAGCTCTAAAAGCAAAGATTAGCTCAAAGAGTCTAAAGAGCATAATTTTAGAAACTTCAGGGAAAACTCTGAATTCTTTCTTAGACTTAAAGGATTTAGTTGATTTGAATAATATTCCTATTGTCATCTAAACAGTTGTGGGCTTACCTGAATCTAGCATCTGTTCCTTCAATGTTCATAGCAGAGCTGGAATATAATGTCTCTTTTTATTGGAAATCTCTACAGTATTAACAACAGCGTAGGTTTATGATTATTAAAATCAATTCAGTGTTAAATTTGGATTTTTTGCCTTTAGTGATTTAACACACAAATTCTGTCTGATTTGGAAAGAAAAAATCTGATTGAATTAAATTAAATTTCCCAGATAATTAATTTTTAGGGAAAAGAATAGGATTTTATTATTGTGAGCATTCCAGTGCTTTGAACTTGTTGGTGAGAATTTTGTTTCAATCTGGCATTGTACATTAGTTGGGTTCTAGGTGCTTACAACCATACATTCAAAACAAATTTTAACTGATTTCAATGGATTGGTACTCAAAAAACAACTTCCTGCTCCACAGAGTAGGGACTGTTACAGAGCACTCTGTTGTTAATGGTTAATAAATGAGAGGCTGGATGTGCTGAATTCAGACCTCGTCCAAGACATCTTGCCCTGCTTTGGTCAAATCTAGGCTTCCCTTCAATGAAGACTGTGTCAAGTAGAATGAAAGTTTTCTTCTTTGGCCTACTGTCCTTTAACAACCTACAAGAGCAGACATTGTCTAACTCAATTATGTGTGACCTGGGACTGATTTAATTCAATTCCACAATGGCAGAGAACCAAGTGTTGGACACCAGCAAACCATTATTCCTACTGAAAAAATACCCTTGTGTGGTATTACTATTTGAGGAGGAACAGCATCTGATTTTGTGCTTACATAGCGGAGTCTGGCGTGAATTTGGTCTGGATTCATTCAATCAGTGATGTTGGTAAACTACAGAAGTTGTTGCCATTTGAGTCTTATGAAGTGAAATGTAAAGGGTAGTTAGTTTTGTATACAGGACTTAAAATCTTCTTTGTTCTCTTTTAAGGATCCACATGGGTTATTCCAGGGTAAAGAGAATCTCTTCCTGAGAGTGGCATAGATAAATAACATATTGATAGTGGAAACACAGTACCAGCTGTAAAAATGCAATGGATTTTATGCACTGTATGATATAACTGCAGGAGAAATTTTGTACCAAATGCGAACGGAATTACATCAGGAAGAAATAACAGTGAACATGCTAACTGCAGTAAACTTGCCATTGATTATTACAGCATGTTCCATTTTAAATAGGAAGTGGCATGGGCGAAGTGAAACAAAGAAGTGGGAACAAATATAAGCCATTAATTTTTTAATTAGTGGCTGCTCAAATTATATAATGGCTAGTCAAATTCATGAAAAATTGTGGATGATCAAACATCAGGTGTATTTGTGTTACTAAATTCAAAATTATAGATATACTAATGCAAATTCGTAACATCTACTTAACAAATGAAAAGGAGAGGAAGGTTCTCTGTCTTTTTAAAAGTGTTTGTACTTTCCTGATTTTTTGCGCATTTTGGTGAAAAACTTCGAACAACTTCTTGATGCTGTTTGCTTGAGGTTGAAAACATGCAGAGTTAAGTAGTAGAGGATGTTAGTCTTGGAGGTTCCCTCAGCTAAGGAGAAAGGGTTGTGATATAGGTACATGTGATATAGGGCAGGCCTCCTGGGGGAAAACACTGTTGTGCCCGAGACTTCCAGTTCTACAATACAACAATCTGAGCACAATCCTAGATCTGCTGACTCAGAAAAGCATTTTAAGCATGTTCTGTCATTGACTTTGTATACGGAACTGGATGTTTTATCAAGTACAAGCAGACTGAAACAGAGCTAACGATTTTATCCTGCAGTCATTGAAATAATCACTAGTTCTCCTGAATTCATTAGTGCAGAAGCTAGTTCTAAAATATGTATTAAGGGAATGAATGCATTTATAATCTTTATTTAAGAAAAGGAAAAAAACCAGACCAGATAAAAAAGGTTTTCTAGGGTTTCTTTTATGCTACTTCTGCAAAGCGCTTCTCCAAGATGCTACCCTTTTTATACATGAGCTTAAACCAGTGGTTAAACAACATTTGGTTAAGCAACCAGTGGTCCTCAACATTTGGACACAGAAATGTGAGTATTAAGGGCCAATAAATGTGAGTTTCATCATTAGTTGCTTTGCACTTTCTCCTTGCATAAAATTTTGAGAAGTTCTGAATCATCCAATGACTTATGCTTTGGCCGAACAAGACCACCCACTACTGTGATATGATAGCTTCAAAGAAATTTAGCGGAAGTTGTTGCACACCAGTGAAAAGTAAATGAAATATTAAAGATATTGCCTAAAGAAACAAGGCATTTAATTTGTGAAATATTTTACTCACTACAATGAAATGATAATATTAAAAATAATAAACTTCAGAAATATTCAATTCTTAAATAATCAATCCCACTACATCAGGCAGTGTGAGAGTTAGTGATTATGTGGTTTGACCCTCATATGGTACATCAATCATGGCAATGCTCTTTCCCTTTGCGTCCAAGTAAAACCACTACTTCCCACGCAACATATCATTACCATCACAATAGGATCTGCTTGGTAATAGCATTTGGAAGGGATCCTTCACTTTAAAGCACTGTTTGAAATCAAATCTCCCTTCCTGTTGCAACTTAGCTTTAAAACAGACTTCTAGTGATCCTGGTAAATACAATGCTCTTTTTCTTTACCCTCCTCAGTTCTGATTCCATTCATTGCCTTTAGGCTATTTTTTTTTAAATGGAAAACCAGAAAAGAGGTTTTCCAGGTCTTGAAATGGTATTAAATTCTAAATTTTAGAGGGGGAAAAAAGAAAAATTTTCCAATTGACATTTGCCTGTGTAGTTTTGAAACCTCCATAGTATGTCCTTTAATTGAAACCACACAACAAACTGAAAAAATCTTCAACCTTTTTTCAAGTGACTAACTCTAAAAAGAATTAAACTGAAAAATTCTACTTTAATACAGTTGCATTATAAAGAAGTAAGCTGCAAAAAGGAAAAATCCAGAAAACACACTAACTCCACCTGTTGCGGTAAACAGTAGCAAATGGTATTCACTTACAGCCTTTACTGTTTGCCAACAAATTGTGCAAGAATTCCATCTCTTTTCCTTAATTTTAAATACTGAGTCATTAGCTGCTAAGATTTGTACCCTCTCACATATTCAAGGGCTAATGTTGCAAAAGAAGATAGTTTGCTATTACGTTTTGATCTTTCAGCACACATGGCTTCTGGTTTTTGGCTATAATCTAACCAAGAGTATTAGAAATGAACCCAGCATTATGCTATGTGGGAGGTCCACAAACATAATGGAAATAGTTATCTTCCTTAATTAAAAAGGATAAATATTTCCCTCCTTTCTCATGTTACAGTTGTTCTCCTAAATAGTATAAAATCCCCACTGGGCTTTTGGGACAACCTGGCTGCAGGGAATCATTTGTCTCTTAGGAGGGAGAGGGCCTGCCTGAGGACATTCATGTTATGCCATGTTTTAAAGCTGTGTCAGTCTGATTCCTAGCTGGAGTTGGATGCTACAGGTCAGTGACCTCTTCTGAGATCCAACCACTGTGCAGTCACATAAAGCTTCCCCACAAACTTATCTGCTGGTCAGGGAAGAGAGAAATGGCTTAGGGTAGTAGAAGCTGCTATAATTTTCACAGCTATGTATTAGAACTGCACAGTCAGCTTATAAATGGAATTTGAATTTGTCTAGTGACTTGCCACTGGTCTGTCTTCTCCACTTGGTGATTACTGAATTTTCATGGTTTTGTGTGTTCTATTTTTGTTTTGGTCATTTTTTTGATTGAGATTTTTTGTTGTTTGTGGGATTTTTTTGTTTGAGTCCTTTACATTGTTACCCAGATTAGTGGGTGCTGCAGTAGGCTAAAACAGTTGGTGAAAGAACATACTTCTATACCTAGACCAAGAACAGACAAAGTTGTGCACCAGGACAAGAGTCTGTACCTGCAGACTGAAAAGGATACAGGCAAAAAAGTCATATCAAGTTGTGTTTATTGTTACATTCATAACTATTTCTGCTTCCATAACTATGTATTAATGGGCCTGTCTCCATAATGGGGTATTTTGGGGGTATTTTTTTTTTATTTGTTTGGTTTTTTCCTTGTTAGGTCTTTATGGACAGCAAGTGACATGTCTAAGGATGGAAGTGAAGGCAACAGCTTTCTATCACCAAACAATTGTGAATGGAACAAATGCATTACTGCATTCTCATATTTGTAATCATTGTAAAAACAATTATTTTCTATAGTTTCTAATAAAGAGAAATGACATATATTCCATTATTATTATCCAAAATTACTTGGACTCTTTGAGTTAACTATTTCCTCTAACAAAGGAAAGAAAGGGAAACTTACTTAGGAATTTGTTGTTAGCTTTTGAGTGTCCTTTCTATGACAGAAAACCTTTCTGCGACTACTTAACATGAGCCTAAGAATAGGGGAGCACTGCCTGGGTAGTGGGTGCTGATGGAGAGTGCACTTATCAGACTTTTAGGAAACATAGTCATATTGGTGGAGGACTTGACCCTCAGGGGAGCTAGTCTAAGGGATATACCACTAGAGAGTTCAGGAGCAAAGCACTCTCTCTGCAAAGCTGTGAGAAGGCATGGCACCCAGGAAAAGAGGATGTGCTGTTAGGGACATCAGACTAATCTGCCCCTTCATTGCAGTCTTGGATAGGAAATAGTGAGTGCTGCAGCTGGACAGGGAGTTATTTCAGCAGTTTTAGCATAGAGGCTATTGCTGGCATATTCTGGGGAAAAAAGCAGTATTGCCTATGGGATTGTTTAGGTTTTCCTAATCCATTTCAAAAATGTTTTGTTCCTCTTCCAGTGCACTTCTCCTTATTTAAACCTATTTATTTGACTTGCTGCTTATAAATGGGGAAGTACAGATCATTGAGTACCTTAGCTGATGCCTTAGGTTCTAGCTTTTATATTTTAAAATCCTGTACTGCCTAGTGTGTAACTCTGAAGTTTCTTGTAGCCTGTTAGTTGCTGCTCTCTTATGCCAGATAGACATAACAAAGCCTCTCTGAGCTTGTTGTTCAAGGACACTTAGGCTGTCCTAGGCCCAAAAGGTGTAAACTAGGCCCTCTAGAGAGGTGGAGAAAATGAAGAAATTACATCATTAGCGAAAGTTTTAATTGGTGAATTTATGCTGATATGCACATGAACCAAACCTATAAAAGTGTGAAGAACTCGTGACTTGTCGTCCATCTTGGGGTCCATCTTTGATGTAGCCTTTGGCTCCCCAGGGTGTACCTTTGAAGGCCTTTCAAATAAATATCCAACTTTATTCCCTTACTCCTGTCTAGTCTCTGTTTCTAGGTAGCCCGTCAAGGCATCATAGCAATATAATTTGATTGCCAGACTGCTGGATAATGGCTTGAGTGTTTTATTTTGCATCTTTCAAAACTCTGTTGCTATTGCCTCAGCCCTGCTGCTTGCTAATCAGTGTCTTGCTGAAAGGTTAGGTTTGTGAAAAGACAGGTCAACAGTGGAGGGTGAATTGGGTAGTTTTTTTGTGATTTTTCATGAAATTTGCCTTGTGTGGATGAATTGGCAGGGAAAAATTAACTGACCTGAAAAAGGGGTGAGCAGGGACATGATAGGCTGCTGACAGTTAATTGGGGTATGCAGGGCAAGGCTGAGAAAAGAATTTCAGACGGATCCAACAAGACTGAATGACTGGTCAAAGAAACAGCAGATTAAATTCAGTGTGGACAGAAATAAAGTGATTCACAGAGCAGAGAAAAAAATAATCCTATCTCTACCTCAATTTAAGGACAGTGTCAGAGGAAGGACACTGGCCTAGTCAGATCTTTGCTCCAACCCAGTAAATCTTTTCTATTTTTCCTTTTCCTGGCAAGAGTAGGCCTACAAAGACTGTCCCTTTTTACTCTGTAAACTATGGGAATTCACAGCAATTTAACAAAGTAAAAAAGAAGGAAAAATAAACTTCCTGGTCTTGGGTCCATAAAGAGTCTTGCAGGCTTCAGTTAAAATTTACAGAAAAACTTGTACAAATCAATTTCTTCTTGCAGAACCGTTATTGTTCTCTTTTTTGTGCACATCTTTGTGGGAGACACAAAATTGAGCAGAGCGTGGCTTTTCTACATCATGCGTCTCAGCATCTGACTCTAGGAATTTATATCATTCTGTCTCATCAATTCAGAGGCGAGGAGAAAGAAGAGAGTCTTTAAACCACAGTGACATCCTCTGGTATACAGACTACGTAATTGTCTTCAGGTCTTTGTTTGAAAGCAAGAGTACTTGTGTACAACTGGAGTAGGGATAGAGTGATGTCTACAGGAACAGGCAAAGCAAAAACTATGTCAGTCCAAAAATCATGTAGTGCTCTTGGTTTAGGAGGTTTATAAGCTGAGAGTCAGAATACATTAGCTAACCCAGAGAGTACCATTTACACTGGCTTATCTGGCCTGCTCAAAGGGGAGTTTGTACAGTCTGTCATTCTCTGTGCTTATATTTTAGGACTCTGAGTTTAGTCTGGGTTGGAAAACTTGGGCTGGACTCTGAACTCTCAAAAAGAGCACTCCAAACATTTCAAATGTTCAATCTTGAGTGCCATTTCCTTTCTCTAGAGAATGTGGTTTTCCTAGATACAAAGTTTAGCACGAGCCTCAATGTGGCAGACCACTAAGGTTAGGATCATGACTTTGATCTTTAAGAAAACATTTTATAGCATCCTTAGCAGCCATCAATGCTACAGGATAGAATCCTTTATGATTTATTGCAGTCACAAAGTGCACACTTACACGCAAGGGACTGAGTACATCCTCAGTCAGTTTGCAGATGACACCAAGCTGGGTAGGAGTGTTGATCTGCTGGAAGGTAGGAGGGCTCTGCAGAGGGATCTGGACAGGCTGTATTGATGGGCTGAGGGCAATTGGATGACATTCAGCAAGACCAATTGCCAAGTCCTGCACTTGGGTCACAACCCCGTGCAGAGCTACAGGCTTGGGACAGAGTGACCGGAAAGCTGATTGGAAAAGACCTTGGGGGTGCTGGTCACGAGCACCTGAACATGAGCCAGCAGTGTGCCCAGGTGGCCAAGAAGGCCAATGGCATCCTGGCCTGTATCAGCAACAGTGCAGCCAGGAAGACCGGGGTACTGATCATCCCCTCTGTACTCGATGCTGATGAGGCTGCACCTTGAATCTTGTGTTCAGTTTTTACCCTGTACTTCAAGAAGCATCTGAGGGAGTTGGGACTGTTTAGTCTGGAGAAAAGGTGTCTCATGGGAGACCTTTCCACTCTCTACAACTACCTGAAAGGAGGGTGTAGCCAGGTGGGGTTCAGTCACTTCTCTCAAGTAAAAAGTAATAGAACAAGAGGAAACGTCCTCAAGTTGTACCAGGTGAAGTTTAGATTGGATATTAGCAAAAAGTCCTCCATGGAAAATATTGTCAAACCGTGGAATAGGCTGCTTAGGGAAGTGGTTGAGTCACTGTCTCTGGAGGTATCTAAAAGATGTGTAGATGTGTCACTTAGGGACTTGATCTAGTGGCAAACTTGGCAGTGATGGATTAACAGTTGGACTCAATGACCTTAAAGGCCTTAAAGGTCTTTTTCAGCAAAAAACAATTATATGATTCTAACTTGATGTATGACAGAATTTTCCAGCCACTTTGGTGGAGGGCTCCAAAGCATAACAACCACTAGCAGGATATGCTAATTTGCTTCACAGTTCTCTTAAATAGGTATGACTTTTTTTTACATTCACCTACTGTTTCTTTTTTAAGGGGAGTGTGGGAATTGTTTTATGTGGTGAACCAAAATTAATTTAATATTTAATTGAAAGTAGTTGCTATTGCTTTGTAATGTAAGTTTTCATTGATGCCTTCATAATAGATATACTGGATAACCAATGTGTATCTGATGTCGACAAATAGAAAAAATTGATGACAAGTGGAAGTGTGTTTCTAATTGCAGTGGGAGTTTGAATTGGCTTCAAGTTCTAATGTTTATGCAATATAAATTATTAGAGAGGCTAAAGCATTGCCAGTAGCTGAACTTTCTATTATCGGATAGAAACTTAGCTATAGCACAGACAGAGTTGAGTCTTTTCTGTGTGCTCATACACATGTACACACAGAACTACTGGCATAAAGTAATCTCTGAACGTAAAAAGCTAGTCTAGATACTGTTAAAGATGTGTTGGAATAAGTGGCACTTGAGAAGTTCACACTTTTTGTGGTTTGTTTTTACCTCTTCCAGGAAGTACTCTGCCTTTCAAGTTGCACCAATTCATGTGTTTGGTTTTTAACTTGAAAATTTTCAGTGATCCATATTCAGGCTAGTCCCACATTCTCCATCATTTTAGTGAGCTTTGGATGTAGGCAAGATAAGGAACAAATAGAAAAAGTGATTTGTGTGGTATATCACAGGCAATAAAATATTGCTCACATTTTTCCTGAACTGAGTACTATGACAACAAGAGAATCCTGGTGCTAAATCACATGTGAATGTTAAACTCTATTCTACGAGATTTGGTACACTACAGTAACATTTCAGGCAGCGAAAGGACAGTTTTGTAAATAGACTATATAAGACCTATGCTCTGAATACCAGTGGGCATTCAATGTTACCCTGAAGAGCCTGTCTAATTTCTGATGGAAAATCAGGTGCGGGAACATTCAGAGAGATGTTGTGAGGTCTAATATTACTTTCTGTAGAATCCTTTCTTGTTTTTTGCTGAGGGCATACCTGGTAGGAAGCTAACAGTTTTTTAAATGCATAACATTTGCCTTAAGTCATAAATCCATCTCCTACAGATACTGGTTTTTCAGATACTTGAATTTGATCAGAGAAACAATATAAGCTTTACTCAAAGGATATTTATTGATGTATTTGAAGAATAACTGGGTTTTAAAAGTTACCATTAATTAAAATCTACTGGCTCTGTTTATTGTATTGCATTTCTTTGCAAATATATCCACATGCTTTCTAGTTTGTACTTACTTGTACTTATTGCCTATGATTGTCCATTTAAGACAACTTAAACAATTTTTTGTTATGGCTTCTGAGAAGAGACTACATTTTGAAACAGTTTCTCTACAGAAATGGAGAAATAGTGGTTGAATTTAAACATCAGTTGTGGTTTTAAGGTCTTACAGTGTCTAATGGATGCTGCTGCTGAAAAAATTCCAATTACAAACTTAACTGCACTTCCTATGTTGGTGTTGCTAACATATTGCTATTCTGTGAAAAACTAGCAGAGAAAAAAAGAGAAATTGTCCTAAGATATTGATTTTGAAATTTGACTGTGAAGAAAGAACAGGTGGTTGAATTCTGCTCTTAGTGGCAACAAATCAGTCAGAAATAGCAGTTGAAAAGGAAAAATGGAAGTCTGAAAAAGAAATACATCCAGTAAGCTAAAAAGTCTTTGGTGTACTGTAATGAATATTGGTATGCGTACCATCATACCTATGCTTTGTGAGTATCAATGTTTGCTGCCTGTCAGCCCAGTATAGCAGACAAGCTTGAAGAGAACCAATTTTCCATATGGCTCTTTCAGATATGTTACTGTATAGACATGGAATTGCCCAGCTGTGCAGAGCTCCCTGCGCACCGCTCAGTTTAACCTGTCTAGCTCTTGTCATGGGTGATGGCAATATACTCCATTCCCTTCAAGAGCAAAGAATTTAGATAGACTTGGAAGAAGAGTTTTCAATTAACTGCTATGCTCAATGTTCATTAGGAATTCTCCATTATGAACAGGTAATACCTAAATACCAGTTTCTCATTCTTGCACATAATCTCAAATAAGAAAAATTATTAACCCTTAATGGTAACTTACTAGCTATAGGAATGCTAGAGGCAAAGCAAAATTTTATTGTTTTATACCAAGGAATCCAGGCAGTACAAACTGCAAAAAATAATTAAACAAAACCCTGAAACTACTGTAATGAATGTTGTTATACTCTCATGTGCACATTTGGTGATAAAATGATTTAAAATACATATTTATTTGTGTGAGCTGTTTTAAAGAGGGAAATATTAAGAAAATAATTCTACGATTCACTATTGGGATTTGAATGCATTACTCACTAAAATTTGGTTTTGTTTTCACTTCTGCCACTCTGAAATTGGCTAACTTAGTGCAAATCGGGGCATCACTTGGAATCCGAGATTTCCATTTTGACAATAGAGATAACCTTGCTTAGTCTCACCTTCTATTTTCTTTTGACCTTTTTTTTTTAATGTTTTGCTTTTATTAGCCTCTTATGGGACAATACTTTCTTGCACTGTGAATACGCAGAACTTCACAGAGATTCTAATGAACATTGACACATCTAAGTATTAATGCAGTGTTAAAAATAAACACTAATTATTTGGATCTTTCACATCTCATTTCTACTCCAGTGGATCTTTTCTTTAGTAGGGTTGTTTGCAATTTAAAGAGTTAAGTAATATAACAGAGTTTTGCCTTCTGCGGTTTGGTTTTGTCTGCTGTGTTTCTTGCTGTGGCGTTAAGGGACCTGGTCAAGAGAACCTAGAGTAAAGCAGTATATATTAGTACATGTATTGAAGACTTTCAGGATGGTATTCAGGTCCCTTTGAATTCCATGAGAATTCAATGGCAATGCTCTCTCTCTCTGTTTAAATGGAGTAAGGACTTCATCTTCTTTATGGTCTTACAGAAAAGTTCTGGATTCCAGAAAAGAGCAATACCTCTGTTAAATGTTTCAGCAGTGTTTCTCTGAATCCAGCTGCACTCGAAGCCTTAATTTTTCAGTTTGATGTGAGGCTGAGTAAATGCCCAGGAAAGAATAAAAGTTTAACTTTCCAGCTCAGCTGTGGCAAGGAAAGCCATTTAAAAAAATCATTCAGGAATGAGGGGGAAGGGGAATCTCATATGTGTTTTTTCTTAATGTATAACAAGCCACAATAATTTTACATTTTAAATGTTTTTTTTCCTTGTTCAGGAACACTTAGTAAGAATATGTGCAGTTTTAGCTGCATTTTGAGAGATAATTCACTGAGATGAGCCATTGTTGTGTTGTGTAGTGAGATCACTGCTGATAAGATAGGGGATTAATATATATTATCTAGCCCTAATCAGGGTTTTATGTATGTTTCCTTGTTTGAAGGGAGTAGTGGTGGGACTTGCCGCCTCTGTAGCATTTCCAGAGAAGTGTGCTCTTCATCAAACAGCAGGTAGCAGGTACACCTACAAGAACCATCAAACACAGTTAGCCAAAAGCTATCAAGTTTGTCCTGTGTTCTTCACCATGGTGTTAAAAATCAGTCATTAAATAGATATCCAGAGAACACAAGGATCATCTGAACAGATGTTGCATTCTCTTTTCAGATCAGTAACCCGAGGGATCTCCTGTCTCCATACTTGACCTGCCACTTATTATTGCCAAGGCATGAGCAGAGATCTTTGTAGAATATGGAAAGAGGCCAATATATCCTTTGGACTAAGACAAGGTGTATTATTATCATAACATCTCGTATAGGGTTATATCCTATACATACATACCTACACATGAATAAATCCCCAGAAGTTCATGTAGTCATAGATACTTTTGCTACCTCTTTATTGTGTATAGCTTTAGTTTTAATAAGGCAAACATTTGATATCTAGTATTCAAAAGAATTTCTACCATAAAGTGTGGGGGAGTGTGGGCTGGAACTTTAGTTCTAACAGCAAGTAACAGCTAAATTCAGATCTGAATTCAGTTTCAAGCTTAGAAAAAGAGTAGAGAGAATCAAGGATGTTTTCATGTATGTCAGACTTTTAAGCTAAAGTCTCCTACACTTGCTTTATGCAAGTACTAAATAACTCTATATTTTATAAATTAAGTAGGTGGACATGATGTTAAGAAATTATTAACTGGCAGTTGGCAGGTGTACCTTAAAAAGATGATGGAGAAGTACAGTCAATATAAGGCTTCTGCTGAATTTCACAACTCAGGCACGTAGGTGTGCATATGAACCAAATTAGTCGTTAGGTAGAAAAGTAGGAAGAAATTATAACGTTATAAAATATGTTGACTGTTTAACTTGTTTCCCATTCCTTTTCATTCTCTGGGTTGCAAAGCAAAATTTTGCCCACACTTTGAGAAGTTAATGATCACTGAAGGACACAAACAGTGTAAGTGGGACAAGGGCAAAGGTGCAGTTAAGATTTTTTTCAGTACTTGATCAATTATGTGTTGCTTGATGAGATAATTCATGGTGACAAAACACAAGCAACACTTAAGCTTTTAGGCAGCTGAAAAACAGCATGAGATGGTGCCGCTCTTGCAGTGCAACTACCATGGAAAATAGGTTAGAGATGCAAGAAAAATACAAATGGCTACTCAGACAGTTTTTCCTGCTCTGTTGCTTTTCTTGCCCTAAAAAAATGAAGGAAGGAAGGAAGGAAGGAAGGAAGGAAGGAAGGAAGGAAGGAAGGGAAAGAAAGAGAGAGAGAAAGAAATAAAGAAAAAGAAAGAAAGAAAGAAAGAAAGAAAGAAAGAAAGAAAGAAAGAAAGAAAGAAAGAAAGAAAGAAAGAAAGATAGATTTAAAATTTTTACCTTGTATTTTATTTATTTGATGCAGTTCTGTTTTATTTTCAGTTTTTTAGCCAAACTGGGGAAATGTTTGGTTTCAAAATAATTTGGGTAGATTTTTTTTCTGAATTGTGGGAGGAGAATCAGGGAGGCAAGGAAGAAGAAAAACTTTTTATCTGCTCAAGCCTTTAAAATATTTTTTTTATTTGAACATTGGCAATTTTCTAAACAAAGTTGTCACTTCAAAATGAAAAAATGGTTTCTTTTAGAAAAAAAGTTTAAACTTTTCTGAAATTAAAAAATCCACGAAAATAAATTTACTACAACCACATTAAAACTTGTCTAATGATGAAACCTTTTGTTTTCATTTTTATTTTTTTCTTCTTTAGCAAAACATATAAAAAAGCCCTCAAAAACTGCTCTACTTCTGTTCGGTTTTAGTTTCAACTCCTGGCTGACAACGTCTTTTTTGCTAATCTTACTGTTGTTAGAAGTTTCTTTGTCTTTTTCTCTCCCCCCTTTCACCTTTCTTTCCTCTTTTTTTCCATGCTACTTTTTATAAATGCAAGTTGTCAAAGAAAAATCAAAGAAGGTATCAAAGAAGCCACAGAAAATCTGCCAACACTGTAGAGCTGCACAACAGACATGGCTCTGTGTTAGGTTTCTCCTTCAGCTCGACTCATCCATGAGCTGCAGTGAGAAGAATATGGTGACTCAGAAAGGATTCCTGGAGGGCTGCTTGCACGGTAAACCAAAGGGGAAAGCTAGCAAGCAAGTAATATCTTTATTGAAATGTTTTCAGTCACATTGTTTCCACTGTATTCAGAAGAGTACTGTCGTCCTTGTCTTCTGTACAATATCACATTGTCCTTTCACACTGTATCAGGTTTACACCCTGCCAGGCAGCACAGAGCTGTCATCCATCCTCTTCCTGCATAAGCAAAAGAGGTTTAAGTTTGGAAATACTGCCGTACTACAGTATCTATCTGTTATTTTAAGAAAATCCAAATATAACTGATTGTAAGAGAGGACCCCTCATAACAGTCTGCTTTCCCCATGTTTTCTCCTGAGCTGCACTACTCCGCACCTCAGGTCTTCACTGGGCTGCATTCCTACTGCTCATTAGGCCTGAGTCTAGCAAGGGGTTCCCGTGAGGCTTGATGTGTGCAAGAATGTCACATGAAAATAGATAGAGTTCAGGTATGGTGTTCAGAAGAGCTTTAGTGCAAAGCCAAAGCAACAGTCTTCAGTGCAAGATTACCCCTCATCGCCTTTTCATTTTATTTTTTTTCCCACCCTCTCCTTGGTACAATGACCTAATTCAGATGCTGGAAACATTACAGTAGAGAGGTCATAAACTATAGAAGTCTCACCTCTCATTTCCTGTCCTTTTTCAAGTTTGCAGAAAGACTGTAAATTATGATAACATCTAAAAATAAAGATGTTTTCAATATTAAAAGAAATTTAGTAATAAAACCCAAGATATCGTTATTCAGTTTGGTTTTGGAGTAAAGATTGTGTAAAATGGGGTGCAACATTATTGTTTCCTTTTAAAATTCATCATAACCCACCCAGCAAGTTTGATTCAATTTGGGATCTGTTTATGTATTTTTCAGTTTTGGACTTTTTGGCTGTCCAAATGGAGTTTCAGGAGCCTATACTTTAGCTTCTGTTCATTTATAGCTTGCTCTTAATTACAATACTATAGAATTATTGAAATCAAAAACTCCATTGTTATGAGTAGGATGGATGTGGGGATCAAAAGGCAACCTTAGGAAACAAACTAGAGAGTTTGTTGTTTAACCTCGTAAACTGAAGGCTGGAGGAAAATGTGTAATGGACCTGTATAAAAGCATGGCAGAGATGAATTCTAGGGTCAGAGAAGACGTGCTTAAGCTCAAGGACACTGTTGGCCCAGAAAAAAAAAGGGATATTAACTGACTAATTTTAGGCTGGAAAATGTTCCTCTGATGGTAAGAATATTCTGCTAATAGTGTTCTGGAATTGTCTTTTAATGTTAGCAGCAAGACTCAAGCCAAACCAAACTCATTAGAGTTCATATTGCTTTCTGAATGGGATTAAACAATCAGCTTGCATTAGCAGAGGTCTTCTTTGGAGGCAGTTTCTTTTCCTGTATTCAACTTAATTATTTTTTTATAACAAAAATTGTAAAAGTTTGTAAATTGGGAGCTTAAAACATTTTTCTTTAAGACACGATATTCAGAGATTTATGTAAGAGTAATGTGAATGAAAAGATTTGCTGAAAGAATGCATGATTGTTTGGAGTTTGTTTCTGGCATTATATAAAATAAACCTTGATTGTATGATATACTTTGTATTACTACATTCTTGTGTGATTGCTCTAGATATAACTGGTAAGCCATTGAAAGACATACTTGGAAAATACAAAGGACATTTATGTTTCTTTCAATACATCATATACTTTATTCAAAAACAGACTCTTGCTATGACACAATCTCCTAGATGTGCTGTGGTTTGTGGTGATAGTTTAGTAGCTTTGGATTGCAGCCCAATGTCCATTGAAACAGTTTAGGTGTCACAAATGCTACCCTGTTTCCAAATAAAGATCAGCTTCCCTGTGCTTCTCACCTTGAAACCTTTGGAGATGTGACCTTTTTGAAGTTGTTTGTGTGCAAGGATGATTTTTCTGGTACACTACATAATTTAACATAGGACTTGCTTTTTGCTTTCAGCTAGTAAAGTCTACGATACCCCAGCATTGCCTGAGTGTCCATTATTCCTGAGTCAAACATTTGAGTTTCTCTGGACTTCGTTGTGCTTTTTCCAGGTTCTGATATGTAACAGTTCACTTTTGGAAGTCTTTGTTGTATGCAAAGCTTGCTTAGACTGGGATAAACTTCCTTTCTTATGTTTGGGTTTTTTTTTTTTTGCTGCTTCTTTATCTCAACTGAAGTGGCAACATTTTATGTAAACTGCAATATGTGGCCTGCAAAACTCCATGAATATATGTTGAAAGGCAAGTTTTCTGAATTTGGAAGAACCAATGAAAAACTGCCACTTAAAAGCCCAAAGATATTGAAAAGAAGCATTTGTGCCTGGGTCAGGGGAGAGTTTTAGTAATGTACAGATGGTAGCTATGGAAACAATATCTGAGTTTGCCGAGATGGTCATGAGAAACATAAATAATGAACAAACCATACCAAATAAATGTACATGCTGTGCTAAATGGAGGTAAAATAAATTCACTAAGAAATCATAGAACTGGCAGCTGCACATTTATTTCTGTTCGGTGTGTGTACAGCAAATAAAATCTTACCCAAGGGCTGGGTTGCACATCTGCCTTGACCCTAATGCTACAGGCTCCAATATAAACATTAAAAAAAAATCAAAACCTATTTCAAGTCTTCCAGCATAGCACACAAAGACCATTGCTCTCTGGAGTGATTTTAATAAGTACAACTGCCCTTGCTCACAATGTTTTTAGCTTTCAGTTTTCAATAGCTCAGCTCTGACCTAGCAGATAGAAGCAATTTTTTATGTGTGATTTTAGGTAAAAGGAGCTAGATTAGAAGATTTCACGTTGGTCCCTCTTTCTTCATTTGTCTGCTCCATGTTACTTGCACAGGAAGATGTCTGCTGAGAAATCCCACTGCAAACTTTGCCTCATCCTACCAGCAGAGCTTTTTGTGAAGTGTTAAGACTCGAGGACTTTCAAGGGCTAAATCAGTGCAAAGTATAAAGCAAGAGGCAAGACCATTAATGCAATCTTTAATCTTTTCTGTTTAGCTTTGGTTGGACAAAAATAACTAGGTTTCTATATTAAGCTTTTTACTGTCTTTTTTTGAACTGCTTTTTCCATTTTTGCATATTCAGGCATAGAGAGATTGATCTTACCTTACTTGATCAAGGAGATGATCAAAATAGTTGATAAACTGTTTCAAAGGCTTTAATTTGGGGGGTTAAGGGTGTATTTGTCTCACTGAGCAGAAAATAAAGATGTTCAGCAAGTGTTAGCAAAAATGTGCTGCTTGTAAAATAAAGTGTTTTCTTTCCACATATGTAAATTACTCAAAAAAATAGAGAAGCAAAAAATAAAAAAAATTAATGTTGGTGGTTGGGACACTTTACCCAGGAAGTGGTATCACAAGAGTTACTGTGTCTAGTCTGTTTTTTACGCATACTTACATATTTCTACAATGTGCAAAGGCATGAATAAAGGAGATTGAAGCACCCATGTAATCACGAGAACATCCAAATAGCTGTGCTGGAGACGGTGGGCTCGTGTCATTTGGCAAACAAAAACTACTTGTATTTCATTGTAGGTGACTGGGTTAAACCACTTTCCTCCATTTTAAAACAATCAAATCAAACTTATTTCTGAACAAATCTTTCCTAGTTTGGCTTGAATTTGTAAAAGTTTCAAGCTGAAACTTTTATGAAACATTTAATGGAAATGTTGTGGTTTGTAAGTTTTGCCCAGCTCCCATCTGTGTCCAGATCAAAGCACACCTTAATGTTCTTGACTCAAGCATCATGCTGCACACGTAAGTTAAAGAATGGTCTTTTTAATACCGGTGGACAAGTCAGCCTCTAAAAAATGTTCTACGTGCAGTCATTCTCTAACACTAATATTTCCTGGATGATCTCTGACAAAATAGAAATCTGTGAATAGAAAATTTTATAGTTCACTGGTAATCATAATAGCAGGGCTCTTGTTCCAAGAATGGGTGCCTAATTACCTTCTGAAATTCAAAAAAATCAGACTGACTATAGTATATTTTACATCATGTGCTAAAGTTATTTTAAGATATGAGCAATTTCAATCTTTTTTTAATAAAAGCTTTTTGCATGGCACTTTAGCAAATCTGTGTGTAAGTGGGCTTCCAGAATCACTTACTTTCTTGGCATTTATTCAGGAAGATGCAAATTCTGTTAACTGGCAGCTATATATAGATGTCATAAATGCACAGACATAATTTAATTAACTGTTTGGTTTTTTTTTTCTTTTTAGAAACATCTTCAAAATAAACTAAAATTCTGTGCATCATCTTTGAGGTAATTTTAAATAAGGCTGACTTACAATCCCTGGGAAAATGCCTGCCTAGACCAGCCTTTAAAAGTTTGATCTGTATGAACTATTGTTCTCTATTTAACAACAAAATCAATTTAAAAAAAAATACATCCTTAATTTTTGTTGTTTTCACTCATGAAAAGATTGAGAAATAATTAACAGAATAGTAGTGGTGGAAACACTAAGAAAAGAGTCAGAATAAATTACTGAATACTGCAATAATTTTCACTACTTGCAATGCTTCAAAAACAATTGCTCTCTCAAGGGTCTGATCCTGGTCCCTTTCAAGGTGATGGAAGTTCTTCCATTAATTAAATGAAAAACAGCACAAACACAAGTCAAAATGGACTTGTTAGCTGGAGTGTCACTTTATATTCTGCCTCCAAAGAGCTTAAATTTGTTGCCTACCAAAGGAAATTCTCTTCATTTGCTTCCTACATTTTAATTGCAAAGTATGTGAAAAGCAGTATTCTATGTTTTAGTGAGAAACATCCTTGTCTTGTGCATATTGGGTTTAATCTTCATATGTCTGTGCCACTGTGGGAGGTGAACTCACAGGTTTCCCAGATGAATTCAGTCTCTTACCTATTTTCCTGTGACTTGTTGCTGACTATTAAACTTTGGGTCACCAGACTGCTGGCTTGTCTAAAGTCACTATCTCCATTATACTACCTAAGCTGCATGTTTTCTGAACATTTTGGATTTAATTTTCAAGTGTTCAGCACACCTTTAAAAAGCTATCAAATATCTTACAGTGACTCAGTGTAAAAGTGGATTTAAGATCATTCCAGGTAGTGCAAGTACACAGCATTTCTCAATGTGGTGGGCTGCCTGCTGGAGGCTCACCCAGCTGAGCTCCCACTCCTCCTCTTCCACAGGATGGCAGAGAGTAAAATGGGG
>VZTE01002694.1:365239-398495 GCA_013397775.1 Eulacestoma nigropectus
GGGGTCAAGATAAAGACAAGGAGATCATTTACCGAGAGGTGTAGGGGGACGGGGTGCTGCAGTCAGTCTGTACCAGCCCCCCTAGGCCGCTGCTGCTCCCCTGCTCCGGCGGGGGTTCTCCACGGGAATCCGATGGCCCGAGCCCCTCCTGTCCCTCCTCCTGCTCTCTCTTCGGGGCTGGCAGGGCCTTTCCTCTCCCTTTTCCTCCCACGCCGCCCTGCCCGGCGCTGAGGGGCTTGGCTGTGCCCGGCTGTGGCCGGCACGGTACAGCCCGGCCTCGCCTCGCCCCGTGGACACCCCTGCGGCCCCCGCCAGCACCTGGACACCTGCACCTCACACACTCATCAAGAGACGTGCAGGAGACCCCCTGCAGGCACAGCACCAAAGCCGTCTTGCTGCCCCAGGTAATCTCCTTCTGATGGAGCAGCTCAGCGGCCTCGGCAGCTCTCAATGCCGCACGCACGAGACACAGCGTTGTAACTGATTTGTGACAAAAGTGAGACGGTGAAATGTCGATTTACAGAGGTAATTGCACGCTGTAAATAGTCCAGAGATTTTTTTTTAGTAACTGTGACGATTACCACAAGGAAAAGCTAAACAAATGTTAGCAGTTGGAAAAGTAAACCTGTGGGCGCCGCTGGGTTGTGAAGAGGCGTTTGCGAAGGGGCTCACCTGTCCCTGGCAGCAGCGTGCCCCTCGTGCCAGCACCTGGGCCCACAGACTTTGGTGTTTGTCAGTGGAAATGTGCTGCTGCTTCCCGAACTGCAGCATGGCAGCAAAGTTTCGTGTGGGCGGTTGCACAGAGTACTGTGGAGCCATAGAAACATTAAGTATATATTAAAACACTCCTTCAGTGTAGAGGCAGGCTAGCTGTGGTAAGTATATGGATTTATAGTTAGGTGGTGCTTGTTGTGGTGAAGGAAATCTTATGTATTTCAATATTTTTATAAAATTTATCAAAGGTTTTTGTCTTTATAGCCATGATATGGAGATCTGTACCCATGGCTGTGTACAATGCTGACTTATGCAGTGTAAGGTTTTGGGGGCCAAAGAGGCTTTGCTAATGATCTTATTTAAGGTGTGGAGAAGAAACTGCTTTGACCTTAATGATATTAATCCAAGGGATTAGCACAATGATGTTCTGAAGTTCCTTAAGATACCTACTATGCCACATACTGAAGAACAAGAGATAAAAAAGTGGATAATGGGGGACGGGACAGGATACAACAAAACCTACATGTTAACAAACTCCATTAGGACTTTCAAAAAGCCTTTAAAAACATGCTTCTTTCCCTCAGAAGCGCAGAGAAGCCAAGTAGCCTTGCTATGGAAAACAAAATGTTATTTTTGAATTTACAAATGATTAGGTCAAATAACAAAAAAATGAAGTGATCAGTGTTTATCCCACTGAAAAAGTACCATCAGAAGTACACAACTCACCCTAGAATTATTATATTTTTTTTCCCAGCTTTTATTTATATGCAGAGACAACAAAATTAACCGTATGAACTCTGTTCATATGAAGAAATTTCCAGAAGTTATGAAAGATCTGTCTATGCTGTAATGTAAATGTTGAAGTACCTGAGTTAGCTTAAAATAAGCACTGGAACACTTCAGTGGTGGTAAACTGGCAGCTTATCAACAACAGTGAATTTTCCTTCCTATGTTTCTCAGTCAGAAACAGCCAGGGAAGATAGATGGATATGGGCTTCTCAGAGTAGGACAGCTGAGACCTTTGCTCTGAGTATCCCAGCTCGGTCTTTTGAAAGAAGCTGGGATGTCTCCCTGCTTCAGTGAAAATTGCAACAATTTAGGGGGTACCATGGCTTGGAAAAAAAAGCAATCACACAGCCAAATAGGAAAAAACCCAAACAACCAAAGAAATCAAAAAACCAGACCAAACCAAACAACCCCCCAACCCAAAAACACACACAGAACCCCCTCAAATTCCACTTTTTGCAACATTTTTACATTTAAAAGATGAGGATCCAAAACCCATGAGCTATTTATGTGCTTTGCAAGAGTATAAAAAGTTGCAATAATAAGTTACAAAAACAGTTTTGAAAGGGATCCTTATCGCTGTATCAGTTGTGTTTAGAGGATAAGCCAGCCTTTACCGTCTAAGGTCAGGAGGAAGCTTTTCATGTTGGGGCAGCTCTTCCTATGGCCACCTACTAAGTAGACTCTGCTGCACCTAAGTCAGCTGAGACTCCCCACAGTTGAAGAGAGGATAACAGGGTATATGAACCACTGGTATCTTTTAGTATGGGAGCTTTTTTTCCATAAAGCTCAACCAGGGAAACTGAAAGTGTGGTTTGGGGAGCTCAAGTTGAGGTAAGAGACACAGTTGGTACTGCAGAGGGGTTCTTCCATCGCATCAGCTTCTGGATTGAAAATGTGTGCTGAGATGTTCAGGTTTGTTTGATTTTTGTTTGGGATTTGTGCTTGTTCAGTCTTTGTTCAGCTGGGTTTGGTTTTAAAAGTCTTTTCCTGTATGTTACTGTCTCTTTGCTACCTAAATCTTTTATTTATTTTTTTAATTTTTATAATAAAGAAACTTTTTGTTAGTAGATTGCTGTGCCAACTATAGAATTTTAATATGTCTTCAAGATAAGGCCCTGACAAGGTGCCATGTAAACCAGATACAGCTGTTTCCTAAATCCAGTCATTCCTGCCTTGTTGTTTTCTAGTAATTACCTCATCTACAAGAAATAGTGTATTCCTGTATTGTGTCCCTGAGTATACTAAGTGTTTCTATTAGCTTGCCTGCTGCTGAGACATCTCAGAGTTTTTGGTGTGGGATTGGTTTTTATTTTTAAATAATATATTTTGTTCATCTAAGTCATATGGGTGTTGCGCTTTGCATCACCAGTATTCCCACTGGTTTAAGAAAGGTTTTGGTGTACACACTCCTTGCTTCCCTTGAGGTCTGTATATTTGAGATTAAGGCTTGTTTGCATACTCTGGAGTTTTATCAGTCATAAGAGGAGATGCCCAAATTGCCCAGTTGGCATTCTGGCTGATTGTAATTTTTTCACAGCTTTTTCTGGGAGATGTATATCTGTTTCTGTCATTTAGTCCCTGGATTTTTGAGCAATTACTCAAAGAATTAATGTGATTTCAGCAAATTACCCCAGTCTCTCTCAGACGCCTTTTTGCCTCCAGCTGCAACATAGTTCCAGAGGGCTTTTTTTTTAATGTCCGCATCTCTGAAAATGTAGGGCTTAATTTGTGTATTTGTTCTATGCCATTTGAACCTGTTAAAATTTTCGGGGTCATCTTGTCCTATTCCTGGCCCCACTACAATAAAACTCCTAAGCATTCATTTATCTTTAGATGTTTAAGTATTTCTGTTGTCTGTCACATTGTTTTGATGCCTACACATGAAAAGGAGTCTACTTCCTGGATAAAATCTGATTTATTTCTCAGATTCAGTGATATGCTGCATTCCCCTTGCAAATATAGGGTCTCTGTCACGCTTTAAGGAAAGCATAAAGTTAAATACATTTTCTGTAAAAACTCATTTTGACATGGTTTGCTTTCTTCTCTGAGTAGAACAGATCAAACCATGCAGAAATCAGACTGAAAGCCTAATGGGGACATATTTCTGCTTGCAGCAGTAGTAACCTCTTGTCCCATCAACCACTTGGTTCTTTCACATTATGCGCTCTATGTCCTTCTGTTCATTTGAGATAACCTTTTTTTTCTTCTCTTTTTTCTTGTAAACATTTCATCCCAAGGATAACATTGGCATAATATTGAAATTGAGATATACTGTGCAATTTCAGATGTGTAACTTCACCTAAGTTTTCCAGGTTTTATTTGTCATAGCTTTCCCTTGACTTTACTCATGTTCACAGTCAGTCCTATATAAGACTTTTTGAAAATGGAAGAAAAATTCCTGATTCTATTCATGATCTTTTTCCAAGCCTTTTGGCATGCAGCGATTTCCGCTTTCCATACTGCAGGGGTGAAAAAGCAGCTTCTGTGCTCTGTCTTCTACTGATTTTTCATTGCAAAGATGACTAAGGAAATGTCAAATATTGTAAGATTATTTAGTTTTAAAAGCCTAACAACCTCCGTATCAATTAAATATTAGTTTTTCACCAAGCACGCCATAGTTCAAAGGCTTTTATGCAATGTCTCTCTATCCTATATTTCTAAGATGGTGAAGCATGAAACAACCCATTCTGAATGAAGATGGATGACAAAGTACCATTTGCATTTACAGTATGACTATTTTTAGGATTTCCTATTAGCTTATGAGTTTTAATTTTTCTTTAGAAGCCTGTGAAAGATACATTACCAGCTATATTACTTTCCAGATAAGCAAAAGCATGAGAAGTCATATGCTATTATATTCAAATGTAAATGTGGGATATCCTCTGGGCACCTAGATTAAGATATCTGTTAGTCTTGTACTTTTCAATATAGTTTTGCTACTCATTTCTGCTAGTGCTGGTGGAGGTAGCTGTTCCAAAGCTGTAAAAGTCTAAAGAAAGTGCAAGGAAAGAAGAAACTGGTTCCAGAAAGGGAAGAAAAGAATGTGTCAGAATTTTTTTTCATGATACTACACTGTTTGAATAATAATGTTGCTTCATTGAAGTAATTTGAAATTTAGTTCATTACAAGAAATAAATGTTTTGATACTGCAGCATTATGTGCTCTGATGATGTAATGATTGTTACCAATTCCTAATAGAGCAACTTCTTCCTAACATATTGACCCTTTATACCTCTTTTGAAAACAGGTTAATGGGATACCAGCTGTATTTGTGAACCTCTTAGAAAAATTGAGATTAACCCACAGTAAACATAGCTTCTATCATAGCACTTAAACATCTGTCAGAGGTTCTAGTTAGAAGTCACAGACAAAAGTACTCCATATTGACTCACAAACATTTCCACAATCCAGGACACTGGAAGTATGTTGTGTCACTTGGACTGATAAAGAATGCCAACTGCATTTATTTTCTGAGGGCCCTCCTTGCCAGGCTGTGAGTAATGCCTTATTATACATTCTGCATTTTGTGTTCCAAAGTCCACATGGTGTTCCTTGTTCCAAGTCCTGAATTCTGGACATGTTGCAGGCAAAACAAGTTTTTATTATCCCTTGGTGTGATCCTTAGCTAAAAGAACAGGTTAGTTTAGAAGACAGAGACAACCACTTCAGTGCAATTGAAAAGAAAATGGTGTTTATTTGTGTTTCTTTGCCTGTTTCACAACTCAGGCTTTGTTTCTGTTGCAGGATAAAGGTGAGCCTTTGACATCTTTGAATTAACATCAGTGCAAAGCTTATCATAAAATCTGCCCCGAGTATAACTTTGATAAGACACCATCTTATCTTCAGTAAACATACAAGTATAAGTAGCATAAATTAGTGTTTGTAGTTTCTGAAGTAATTTCCTTCATCTTCTTCTTAAATATCTTGGCTATGGATGGTCCATCAGTTTAAATGATAGAACAAAAGGTCCTATGGCTACAAAACAAACTATTTTGGCTTGCTTCTTGGGTGGCTGCTTATTGTTTTAAAAGACAATGGGAATTGTCATATTGTTTTGGATTATTTTCATAAATTTATTGAATATTTATTGTCAGGAATACTTCAGTTTTGTATTGAAGTTTGATACCACTTACATTTTAAAGAAATCCTCTGGTACTTTTCCAGTTTTCTGTGACTTTTTCTAACTGCTTGCTCTCAAACGCCTTTTAATTTTTATTTGTGAACTGAGTAAACAATCTGGAAGTCATTGACAGACAATAAAAATGGCATCCCACAATGCTATTAAGAAAAAAAAAAAAAAGGGGGCGACAGACACTATTATCTTGTCTATGTTTGACATACTTTCTAAAATTTCCCACAATTACTGGCTCCATTTCAGCTCTACTGGTGGTAAAAAATGTAAAAATGTTAGTATACACAGGGCACTGATGTGAGCTGGTGTTTTGGATCATCCATTGTTATTTATTGCTATTTATTACTTGTGTATTACGGTTTCTGGGACCCAGCCTCATGGATCAAGTATTCCATTGAGCTTGGCACCAGGCCAGCTCTAGAGAGCAAGACTGTCCCTGCCACACTGGGTTAAAACACCGCAGTTAAACTGCTGGTGAGCCGTGCACGTTGAAATGTCTCTTTGGTTAGGAGAAGTGCACAGGCAGACCAACACAACTCCCACGAAATTAAAATAGTAGTTTGTGCTTTCAAAACAACTTCCATCTGGAGGTTGTGCATTCTTTACCACTGTAAGATCAAGGCACTTACGGATATTTGATTCTACTCACTACTACAGTGTAAGTATTTTAGAAATAAGTGTAAAAATTGTGGTGAGGGATGAAAGACACTTAACATGAAAGACTTAGTAGTATTAGGTTTTGTTCCCTACTGGCAGATGTAGCAATAACTTACTCTTCCTGTATCTTTATGTAGGTTGCTGGACAGCAGGAGAAAATAGATTTCAAATAGGTTTTATCTTTTTTGTGAAAATTGCTCTTAGACAAATTTATCACTTTATACACTGCTATAGTCTCTGATTTGGCAGGTCAAGTTCACCCCTAAGCAGAGGCGACCAGATTCAGTAGACGTATAACATGTAACGAACTGTGGAAGTAATTTGTTACACTGTAAGTGTTTCTGTGCTCACAGTAGCACAGCATCTGCTGTTACTGGAGAACTGAACATATTTTGACTGATCTGAGATCAAGTTGTAGCCTTAAAACCTCTTTCTTGTTCTGATTAGTTTTGACCAGAGGAAGTATATTTGTTTAAATGAGCCTTTCTTTCAGAGGAAGGTGTTTCATTACCCTTTGAGAACAGGCATAAGTGCCAGAATAAATATGTTTTCACCTCTATAGATTTTTCCTAGGGGGAAAATGTCGGTGATTGAGATACGGACTTTGCCAGGTCCGATGAGGACTGTCCAGCCCTCATGTCCTTTGTGGCTCACCTGCAGCTCTAGTCCCTGATGCAGGGCACCATTGGTAGTGATTGCGACATGGACCCAGACCGGCAGGGAATCTGAATCGTTTATTCAAAGAAACAAGCTGGTTTTATACACTTCTTCAAGGCACAGTATTTCCTTACATGGCAATACTCACTACATGACCTATCCCATGCTGCCACATCAGCAACACTTTCTGAATGTCCTTCTATGGGGTGATCAGGCGCTGTTCACCCGTCTGTCAGCTTCTGGCAGCTCCTCTCCGTAGGGCTCTGGCGTGTGACACCTCCTCCCCCCAGGGTCCGGCAGAGACAAGCCTCTCTGTGCCGCCATGTGCTCCTTTGTGCTGCCATGTGCTTCCTTGTCCCACAGTCTGTAACTCAACTCCATCCTATCTCTTCCCACAGGAAAAGGTACTGTCTTTTCTTTGTTTTTGGGAATAGATGAAATTTCCATATATGTAAGAAGACAATAATTTGTGGACACCTTGAAGTACTGGTTTGTTTATAAATTTAGCTGGAACTGGAGCGGCATACTGAATTAAGTTAGTACAGTATAACATATTAGCCTGGACCATTTTTACTTATCCTGAATTACGTTAGGTCTTGATAATGATTGGATTGTTTCTTCTTCGGCACCAACTGCAGCATTGCTGGGAATTCACTATGTTGTGTAATGGGATGAATATTTATTTATGGATTTCCTTCATCAGTACTGAAGTAATTTCCCAAAGGCTTTTTTGAATGCTTTATTATTATTATTATTATTGTGTCAGCTTTCCATTGTATCATCATGATATTTTTGGTAGGGAGGTGGCAAGTATGCAGGCATTTCAAAAGAATGTAGGAACTTGGAGCCCCACTGGAAGGCTTTCATTTGTCATTTTTTAACATTGCCAGTCTGCCCTAGCTATTAATATTTCTTGTTATCAATTATAATGGGTAAATAAAGTGCTTCTAATTAATTTCTAATTGTTTCATAGTTTAGACAAAAGAGAGGAAGGGCTCTTGCTGGATTTCTTGAGAGTAGGACAGTGATTGGGATCTTCATATGATCTCTATAGAAGTGACATTTAAAAATTCTAAACTGGTAGAGGTTACAGGGATGTACTTTCTCTGCCTTAAAGTAGTTTATGGATCTTTAAGATTTAGGCCAGCTCCCCCCCCCGTTCATTGATAAGAAACATTCTCCTTTTGTTTTCTCCTGTGCTATCCAGAAATAAAATCCAGCTTGCCTTTTATTTATTTATTTATTTTAATGTCTCTGAAAGTTTTATTCTCTGAGATCACAGTTCCCTGGAACACCTCCCATGGAGAGAGGAAGATACTTCTTTTGCTTCTTTACAAAGCATTTTGATGGAATATTTCCATTGTGTAGCTTATTTAGCATGTTTCTGGCTACATATTTACTTTGCTATAACCTTCTGAGACTATCATTATTAAAACCTCACATATCATACTATGAGAAGTATTGATTTATAGTAATCTTACTGGGATTATTTTTGGGTTGGCTAAAAGATCATTGGGTAAGACTATAATTATAGTTGCTAAAATTTGAACTAAGACCACTAGGTAAAGACCTACTTTTCTCCCTCACAAATCCAACCTGTTGAAGATGCACAGCTACCAAGTCCTTGAGATCATTCTTTCCACTTAAAAGTTTGCAGTACAACAGGAAAACAGCTGTGCAGCTGCGTGCCCCATCTAATCCATATAATGAATGTAAGAGGTCACAGAAATAAAGCCTAGCTCAATCAAGTGACATCACATTAGGAATTGCAAAGAAAAGACTTAAGAGTTTAGTAATCCACTGGTGGAGGTGTTTAATATTTATTGTCTGGAAGTTAGACCTTTTTAAGAGCTACAGGGAATGAGCATTAACCCTGCTTTAAAACAAATAGAAAGAAACCTAATATGAAAACATTTTGAAACAGTTCCAGGAAGTCAGGTATCATTATACTTGCCTTTAGTGATGAAGCATTTTAGAGACAGGTCAAATTCCTTCCAAAAGTAAATTGCATTAGTGGGCACAGAACATCTGGAAAAATATGGTATGTCGAGAAACACCCTCAATGGCCTGTTTTCAGAAGACTTGTCTGTATAACATGATTTGATGTTTTTCCTGTGTGTGGTTTGGTTGGTTGGTTGTTTTTTTCCAAAGTAGAATATGGGCTAGGAGATGAGATATAAAAAGGTATTTGGAAGACTATGGTCTATTTGTGTAGCATTGACTTTTGGAAAAAAATAATGGTTTTGAATGGAGAAATGAAGTCATATGTGATTGCAGGTAATTTGTAATGGGAAAGGGTATAGAGTGAAGATAGGTCAAAGAAAAAAAATCTGAAGATCTACGTTGTGGGTTTTACCTTGAATGGTTTATGTTTTGCAGATGGACCATAAGTAGATCAGTTTGGAAGTTTTTTTAATCTGGGAAATTCTTGTTCACAATTCATCAATCAGTTGTTTTGTTTCCCTTAGGGAGAACATGACTAAAGTCTTTTAAAATTATAATGAAACACTTGACTTAGCTTTACTGTAGAAGTCAACTCAAAATTTTACATAGCATCTCATGTTTTACATTGTTCTTCAAAGTGAACAGGAGCTAAGAATTTGCACCTGAAATTACGTCTGTTATGTTTTGTTGTGAAAAGTACTTTATGATTCTAATTAGTCACGGCTAAAGTTGTGTATTAGAAATGCAGTGTTTACATTAACTTAGTATTGCATTTTCATTGAGCATTTGGTGGGAAAAGTGGCAAGAGTTTGGAACAAGGGTACCAAATTTTGTGAGAAATTAAGTTCTTGTATATTGAACATGTTACTGGGTGTAAGCACAGTCCTCACATGCTCAAAAGGTTGACTCAGACTTATTTTTGTCCTGATACTGTGGGGTGGAAAGAAGTAGGCTTGTGTTCAAATCTTCTTACGATGAAGCTTCAGTTCCACAGAGGTGAATACCCAGGACAGAATTTAGCATTCATCAGCTTCTTTCAAACCATTCTTCCAAATTGGGGTGTGTGTAACTTCCCTTTTAATGTTGATGTGCACGCTTGTCCTCTGCCTCTCTAGGTCAGGGAAGTTTTAAAAATTGTGCTGAATGCTGTGGATACACTTATGTTTGATTTTTGTTGCTTAAGACTGTAAAGGAAATGTTAGGAGAAAAGGCTTCAATTTAATATATCCAGATATGTCTTGCAATACAGCCAGGACTGGTTTTAGAATTGTCTGCCTCCTGTTTCATTTGTACCTCATCAAGTCAAAGAAGAAAGAACAAATGTGGCATATAAAAATTGTACTAAGGTGCATTTAGATGAGAAATTCTGTTTCCTCATTTTCTAAGGTGCATTTGAATAGCCATTTTTGAATAGCCTTTAAGGCAATTTTAGGCATAGAGCAGGAACAAGGTCAGAGGCAAGCTGAAGAATGTGTTTCAATCAATGAAATATTTTATTTTCAAAATATTTTCTCACATATACTTTTGGTAAATAGGAAGTGTTTTAGAAACACGATAGTGTAAAGGAATAGTCATGGACCACATGCTGAATCAAATCACTACTGGTATCAAATGGTCCCTTTAGCTTGAGTGGACAATTTTTTGGCAGTACTGTTGAAATATCTCTGGTTTATTGCCTTGCAACTATTAAATAATAATTTCAGATATTTAAGGCTCCACTCTGTGTCTTGCAGGGGTAGGAAATACCTGTCTGTTTTCTGTTGAATGTCCCTTTTGTTTCAGTCATTTTGCTGTATTACTTGTATTAGTTTCTTTGCAAATAGGGATAGTTCAGGATGCACTCTGTTGCTACTTACGATGGAGACAGAAAGCACAGCACCATCCTCACTGTAGGCAAAACTCTTCTCACATCTATCGAGTGTCTGAACAGACAAAAGAGCTTTGATCACTTTCAGCCTCTTCCAACAAGGGACTTGTTTTAATTATAGAATGCTTTAGCTATTACTGAACATTTGCCTGGCACAGTTGGCATATGACATCATTTTACAAAAGCTTGGGTTTCTTTAGAGCATTCCAGCCTTAGGCTGCTCTTCTTAGAACTAAAGGAGCATTATTGTTACACCAACTGAAGAAGGTATCTTTAAATTAGAGCCAATAAAAATAAGATGCTAATCCAGAACCATTCCCAAGTAATGACCACAATGCAGCAGTCACCTAATGAAGCCTTATTTATATTCACTACTGCAGTATTTCCGGTGACCTCATGACAATACCAAAAATTTTCGCATTCCCTCATGCAGGAAAAAAAAAAGGACAGAATTTCTGGTAGTCTCCTCACCAGTTTTCATTTTATAGAGTTGTATTGCTCTCTAAAAAGAACTCCCAAAAATGATGGAGAACATTTTTCTATCTTTGTATATGCTGTATACAATGTATATAATAGATGAAATGCCATGGAGGGTGAGTATAATGTAAGCAGAATCTGTCAGATCTGTAGATGGATAATGAAAACAGTAACTAATATTTAATGTTTGAGTTTGACTACATTGCAATATGCATAGTTCATTTAGAAACAGAGTACTAATATTTGTTGTCACTGGTAACTATCAACATTTTCTTTATTTTTTAAAGTGGAGTAAGGTATGATGAAATGGGTCTTGTTAATTACATTTTAGTAATTCTTCAGTAGAGCAGGATATGAAGACTGTTCTCAATGTCATTTTTGTGACCAGTGTAAACTCTATACATATCCCATCATTTGGGCTTATTTGCTCTTGTCTTCATTCAGCTTTAAGACTTAAGTCAGGATTATTTTTTCCCTTAATGAGATGTAAACTATTCATATTTTTCACACAACATAGTATGTTTAAAACTTAGCATAGTGTAGCTACAATATTATGACAGTGGCTGTCTGAAATAAAAGTTTTATAAAAGCCTCCCAAGTTCATGGAATGATTTCTCAGAAATAAAGACTACTGAACTAAAACTTTACAGCTTGATGTTTGTCCAGGTTCAGTCTTTTCCTCTAATTTTGGGGAATTAATTTGGTTTTGGATATCTCAGCATCACCAGTGTAGAGTACTGCTTCTAGGTAAAACAAAAAAATATATAAATTTCTCATTGAATCTTGGTATTTCTGCATTCCTGTAGGTCTCAGTTCTGATTTGACTGACTACAGAAGTGCAGGGTGAGTTAGGGAGAATCAGTAACCCAGGCAGAAGAATTTTTAACACCACTGTAAGTATTTCAGTCATATTTTTGTATAAACTAAAATTTCTTACTTTTCTAATTACACACCTGAAGGAATTTATTTAGGATTTGTTTGTATTTTCAGCAGTATAAATCCTATTCCATTCTATGTTGCATATGTTTATCACTACCCAGTAGCTCTTTGGTCATCTCTAAGTTTATCTTTTTGACTTCGACGTAAGTAGGGCCATATCTGCAATGTATGGTAAATCCAATGAAAATTAATATGCTTGGGCTATATTTATGTGAATATTCTTTAAAAAACTTGTCAGTTTACCATCTGGTGATTTTTCTCATGCTAAGTCTCAGAGATTGTTTAGTTTATTAGTTGGTATTACTAAATATTTGACATACGAAATTTTGTTTTCTCAGAACCATTACCAGAATACTCTGATCTGACTTAACTAAATTTCAAAAATCTTAATATATCATTTTATATATCCTTATTCTGATGGCTTTTGAGCCACTTTCTAGTACATATGAGTTTGCTTACTAGTGTTAAGAAGTCTTTGCACTACGGTGTTTTTAATGTACATGATTCAAAAAGCTACAATTATTTACCTATAAACACATTACAGAAGTTATAGCTTATGGTTTTGTAATTCAGTTCATACGTTGTGCATTACCACCCAAGGCATTACAGTTGACATCAAGAATCCAAAACCTCATTAAATTAGATGAGTGTGAATGCTATTTAATACCATTTTACATTTGGTGGTTTTAGCCTTCTGTTTTCACAAGGTTGAATAAGATCTTGTTTTCTTAAGCTTTGGATTTGCCTGCCTTTGAAAGAGAACTTAATTTTCTATTTTAGAAAAAATATCTCTCTGCAGTGTCTACAGGGAGCATCTATATGGCAAAATTAAGCAGTGGAACTGTACTCATCTTTATCACACTAATCCTTCCCCAGAGATTAGACTGTATTTATTCAAGTATCTGAAGTATTTCAGTATATTTAACATGAATAAATTCATATTATCATTAATTATGCTATTTAAACCCTGTTCAACTTAATGCTCTGATAAGTCATATTCTTCAGGAGCCATTTATATGTCTAGGGTGAGAAGTTATTAGGATAACGTCATTGACAGTCGTAGTAGCTCTGATTTATCTCTATTAGCGTGACATATTGAAACCTCATTAAATTTCTCTGTTACATCAAGGGATGCCAGCCTTGTCAGTTGGTGAAAGTTGCACACTATAACCAGCTGTGTTTTTAATTTAGGAAGGTCTTAGCACAGGCGTGAGACAAAAATGTGAGCCTCTCCTGTTTGTGTTCACATCATAGCTCTAAGCAGTGGGTGGAGGGTTAATGCGATGACATTTTGTGAAGGCTACCTGCATTTCAAGAGGCTGCCCTTTGTCTTCTAAGGTGTTGATAGGTCTTTTTTCCTCCAGTGAATCTGATACAGTGCTGGAGCCCAGCTGCTGGTGCTGTTTTTTTCACATAGATAGCAGCCTTTGAAAATATTTTTGGAAAATATAATAATTCAAAAAGCAACCGTGTGCCCTAAGTAGTGTTATTAATGCATAGGTAGCATTTGTAAACGTGACCTGTTGAATTATATAGATCTAAAATAAGCTTTGAATCCAACATAATTTTATTCTGCTGATTCTGGAATGGTGCAGGGTCTCTGCAAGCATTTGTCCTAAGTTAACCACTTCCTGTATTTCCCCTGAGAAGCAGTGGTACAGTCCTAGAGGGGAGTGAGAAGGAAGAGAAATTATTTTGGGACTCTTCGGGGTAGGTTTGCAGGAGTTCTGGGCTAATCTAAATGCACACTAATTGACCTGAAATCTTCAGATGCATTCTCTTACATGAAGTTTTACAAGCAATAAACTTGGAGAGGGAGAACTGGAGATGGAAGAGAAGACAAAGCAAAAAAACCTACAAACCGCATTTTTGTATTTCTCTTGAGCTCTCTGCCTTTCCTTGGGGTTGGCACAAGTTTTCTGTCTCTCTCACTCATTGTAACTGCTCTTCTTCCTGGAGGATGAGAAGCCAGAGTAGGCTTTGCTGCTTTTCATTACCACCCACCCTGGAATGCCTTTGAATGCTGGCAGGGCATTCTTACAGAGCACTGTGAAGAAGAGGGGCAGCAGGGCTGCCAGTTTAGTCCAGCACTTGTAAAAGACTTCAAAACACATCTCTTCACAGGTGTTATTTTTGTGCTGCATAGAAAGGGAACCAAACCAAAAATTTTGTGTAATGTGACAGAAATATTTAGGTATGAATCTGACTTAATAATGCTGGTTTTTCAAAGCTCCTCTTAACGGAAGCATACATTTCAAAGGATGCTGAGCTGGAAAATGTTTCTGCTGTCTGTGAGGGCATTGCAAGTTTTGATTTGAGAGAAACAGCTATTTGAATAAAAGGCAGCTGGTGCAACATGAGAAGTAATTGTCTAGAATATGAGAAGTTTAAATCACATCTCTGTGATGTATCAGGTGAGTCACCACACTGTTATACCCTTGGCTTTCCTTGGGTGGAACTATTCCACTTTATAGAAAAGAAGAAATTAAAATTAAAGGGAATTTAAGTCTTAGTATTGCACAGGATTTTGTCAAGTCATTCCCTAACTCAAATACTGCTTAATGATGACCTGAAATTGAACATGTATTACAAGATAGAAAAATATTTAGCTGGGAATAGCAAATCTGATGTAAGCTTCTTTCCATCACTTTTTCCCCTTACCTCAGTAGAGTTGAGAGCCAAGGGAATCCTGAGCCAGCATTGATTTAGGCAGGTATGCGCTCCAGGTGCAGGATGATGCATTCACAGTCTCCGTCCTGGTTAGCTCATGCAGTGCAGTTTCTGCAGTGAAAAACCTGCTTCTTGGTCCACAAGAATGGGATTGTACAGCTTCTGGTTACAGATCTCCTGCAGTTCATGGTATGATCTCTGCACAGGAGTCATTTACACAGTGAAGATCAGCGCTTAAAGAACTGAGTCTCATCAGTTGTAGCATGGCCCCCTCCTTATAGGTGTTCCACACCCTGTGAAATCCTCCTTTATCTCTAATTAGCTTTCAGCCTCCATTCACAAGAAAATGAGGTTTAGAGGATGACTCTCTTTCTCTCTCTTTCTCCCTGAGGAACTTAGTTTATTTACATAAACTAGAAACCTGAAAACATAACAAAAGCAGGTATTTCTTCTTTGAGACTGAAGAATATAAATGTGTTGAAACTTTTGTTTTTCAGCATTATCAAAAAATTGCCATCTTCGTTCAGTGGTAGACCAGTGCTATTTTTTAATCAGTGTCCTTGGTTTTTTAGTGAACCAAGATGTTCTCTGGCTACTACCATGGAATTACGTGGCTTTCTCCTAATAATGATAGAATTTTAGGGTTAAAAGGGAGCACAAGAGAGCATCTAGTTCATCACCCTGCCCCAAGGCAGCATGAGCTAATCCTGACAGATGTTTGTCTAACCTGTTCCAAAGCTTTACAGATACTCTTTAAGGCCCCCAGGCAACCTATTACAGAGCTGCACTGCACTTACTCTTGGGTATTTTCTGCTAATATTTAAAAAACTTCTGCTGTTAAGCTTGTCACTTCTTGTCACTGTGGATATGGGAAGCAGATTGCTAACTTGCCCTTTGCACTATTTTGGGGTTGTTTGTTTTTTGTGTTTGGTTGGTTGGTTTGTGGGCTTTTTTTAGCTTAAAAATCATATAATGTCTTTGCTGTTTTACCTTGCTTCCTAGTGTTCCAGTCTTTTCAGTCTTCTTGTGGTGCTGATGTTTCTATAGACCATGCATATTGTTATCCTGTATACCTGTAATCTCTATTCAGACAATTCCTGCATTTCTTTTTTACCATTACCCGGAATATATTCTACCAATCAGTTTGACTGCATTTTTGTGAACTAGAAACTTAGTTCTTCAAAACCCCCTCTTCATTTGTAGTCTACTATTGAAATGATACATAGCAGCAATACAAAGATAGCTGCTGTATTTTTTGTGTTAAGAGATTACCACTGCAGACAGTAGTTACATCTATATCCTTACTTAGTAGTTACTCTTTCCTCAACATGTGCTTAAGACCAGTGTTGGAGACCAAATACTGAACTGGATTATATTACTGAGAGTGACTGTATGCTTGAATAATCCATGGTTTTCAGTGATATCTTACCACTGAGTATATGAAACTTCTAGACAATGTTTCTTTAATGCTTTAAAAATCAGTGTAATAATTGGACATGTTAAAAGACCTATTGAATGTTCATTTTATACTAAGTTTATAAACAGAAATCTGCACTTTTGGCTATCTCGTTGATGGTCATGTCATTTGCTGTTCCACAGAAGAGCCAGCAAATGCTGTGGGTCAGGGGAAAAACCCTGGCAGACAAACTCTATGGAAATAATTTTATCCCAGCTTAAAATGGAGGGATTTGTGGCCATTCCATGTGCATCCATGGAAGCTAGGCATTTATAGATATCAGAGGCACTATGAATGACTTGTAATCTTCGGGGAAATCTTTAACAAGCATTAACCCTAGCCATGGTCTTGAATTTCCATGACTGTCTCTACAAAAATGTATCTCTTGGGGAAACCAGTGTTTTGGTTTGATTGTTAAATTCAGAGTGAAGAGTTCAGTTATTTGTGTAGGACTGTTGTTAAGTCATCGTGTCTTAAGAGTTAAATGATTTAAAGGACTTTGCTGTAAAAGAACTTTCATTTTTACCAACCCTGTCTTACTTGAAAGCAAATCTTCAGGATGGAAATACAGCTTCTGAGAAAATGTTCCTCAATAAAGAAAATTCTTTTTTGCTATTACTTTATGTTTTAAAAAAAAGCCAGTTTCTTTTTCTTTCTTTCTTGTTTTCTTTTTAAGCATTCATGTATTATCATAGCCATGTCTCTGTTACTGTCCCCATTTTTTCTTGAATGTTCTGTTTTAAGATATGTGCACCTTGTCTAAAAAGCCAGCTGGGATGCCACAAATAGTGTGCTCTATTTTTGACTGAAAAGTAATTACAATGGAATTTAAAGACTTGGTTTATAGATCCAAGATGAGGATCTTCTGTGTACACTAAAAGGATGAATCCTTTCCAGACCACTTCTTATTTGGCTGAAGATGAACTTGAGGAAGCATTTTGGAGTGTCAGCCAAGGCTGCTTTTAGAAAGACCTGGGTGGGATTCATACTGTTGATATCCAAATAAAAAGAGGCCCTGATTTTAATCTCTGCATGGTTACTTTATTGTAGTTATGAAACCATGAATTAACTTTAAGGCTTTCAGGGATGAAAGGAGACATATAAGCAAGTGTCTGTTATCTTTTTTAGATTCATGGGAAAATATTTCATCTAGTGTCCTCGCAGCTTTCTCTTGTGGACTTGTCTTTTGTTTATTCTGTTTCTGTGTGGTATGCATTTTAGTTTGTTTCCTGTGAGAGCGAAATCTCTGTGACTGAGAGAAATATGTTACAGGAACAGGAGAAGGAGATAGGCAGTTTGGGGAGGAGAGAGGGGCTAATCTGCTATATATAAATGAAAGTGTACTAAGTATTCTCTGCTTAAGGTGAAGCTGAATATAGTTCTTTCTGGTAAATGTCACTGAAAATTTTACTGCTTCGGTGTTCCTCAGCAAAAGAGTTTAGTTCAGAATTCAGTAAGGAGCAACAATTTCAGAATATAGGCCTAATCATATGAGGGATATAAATATAATCATTCAAAGGAATGTATTTTAGATTATCCAGAAACCTTTTAGAGTTTAAAAACTGTTCTCTCCCCAGTTTCTTTAGACACCTCAGCACCCCTCTCCCTGTCCACAAATCATATGGATGTCAGGGCATAATTTGTAGGACAAATATACTTATTCTGCATAAAATTTAACACTTAAGCATAAATGAAAGTAAGTTTGAGACAGGAGAGAAATACACGTTTATAGTGTGTGTGACATAGAAAAATGCATTCTCTAAGCAGTACTTCAGATGGTTTTGAGGTAGAGAGGTCTCTTTGCTATCAAACTAAGACTTACTTTGCCATCAAGACAAAGGATATTTGGCTGCATGACTGTATTCCTAAGCAAATGTTTATATTTTGGTTAAAGAATAAGATATGCTGGTATTCTCAACATATAGAGACAGTCTCTTTCTGCTTTGCTTCTTGAGATATAGTCAAATGAGATTTCCATGTCTAGCTGGAAGGCAAAACTGGACTCATCTAGTGATAATGACATTAGTTAATGAGCCATGGCCTATAATGTATAGGTGGTACAGAAAACAGCAGTGATACCACTTTGAATGTAACCACTGACTGAACATACAGTTAAAAACAGGCTTGCTTCTCCTCATCAGCATGGAAAATCAGATGCTTCAAAGTCCATTCTGCATTCTTTTATTATGAAGTTATACTTCTTGAGCCGACCTGCATGATAATGACGTTATTAAAAAATGCCTTCCAAAAATGAAATTCCCTGCTTCATTTATCTTTCTTCATGGAGTAAGAACATTTTCTTTTTCCTCCATCTGCTCCAATCTGTGTTTCAGCTTTCCTTTTTTTTTCTACAATGTCATTTAACAGCTGTAATAAATGTATTAGGGTTCCTATATATAGTTAAACCTGTGGTCTTAGCACAGTTAGAATAAGACAACAGAAAATGCAAAATTAAAACAAGACTGGTGTGCCAAAAAGGTGGCCTAAATGGAGTGATGTGGTTGTCCTTGGCAGTCTGCTTGGAAGATACTGTCAGCGTCACTTGGACGGGAGAGGGAGCAGGAGATGAGCAAAAAAAGACCATCTGCTGTGTGGTTTTTTATACTGAGATTATACAGTTTTCCTAGTCCCTGTTCCAAAAGTGGCAGATCTTGAATGTCTGTGTGGTTTTTTTAGTGGTTACATATAGCTGCAGTGCATGTTGGCAAACAGAACTGACACCATCTTTGTCAGGAAGCAAACAATTGTTTCCATAGTTAGTCCAAGTTTAGCAAGTACTCTTGTTCAACCTGACCATCTCTGCATTCCCAACCTACACCATTTTGCCTTTTTACCCTTCTCAAAGAGGAAAACGTATAACCAAACTCCAGGTATTTTAATGAGCCTCTACAAATATTATTGCAACTGTATTGGCATAAGTGAGAACTTCTCTTTGGGGCAAAGGCTGCTAGTTAAATGAATACACTTAAGCCATGCAGACTGCCTATCAGTTACTGGAGCACTGTCAATATTTTTACATTTTTTAAATTTTTTTTTTATGAGTAGACATGAGGACACAACAAAATTAATATATCCAAAGATTGGAATATAGAATGTAAAAATATGTGGAATAAAGCACACTTGTGTACCTGTGCCATGTGAAACTTGTTCTTGTCCACACATTAGTGGGAATTTAGGTTTACAAACTTGTCATACCTTTTCCTTCTCCTAGGTCTGTATGGCAGGAATCAGCTCCAATATCGTGCTCTGTCAGCATGGGCAAAATGCCTAGTGAAATCAGCAAACTCATGAATTGGACTTTAAAAAGGTGACAAGATCTGAATATAGGAAGTACAACCATCACCCCTTTTTGAGAGAAAAAAAAATTGCCCTTAAAAGCTTAGCTGAGCCTAAATCATCATTTAGGTAATTCAGCTGACAGTTATTTAATGTTGGCAGCGGTATGTGTGTATGTACCACTGCCTGCTAGTCAATGGAAGATGTCATAACCATTCAAGTGATTTATCAGTTTATAATTGTTATGCTCTGTAGTAGCTAGAGGCCAAGAGGAAAATAGTAGAGATTCTGCTTTAGCTCATATTTTCCCTGTGGAAATATCTTACAGGATGGTAGTAAGAATGAAATCAGTGCTTTACAGTGGAAGCCAAATAGAATTATCTCATCCAAAATCCTATATAATTTACTGGCCATAATTATAATTCTTTGCTCTGTTGTCCATAACACAGAATTGCTCTTACTGTGGGATGTTTGAGAAAACAAACTACAAAATATTTGATGAGGTTATCATTCTCCATTAAATTTGGTAGTATTCTTCCAAAATTATATAAATAAATAGTGTCCAAAATTAGCACATCCTTCAAGAGGAGGTTTTATAAAGGCAGTTGTGCTACCATAATCCATTTCTACCAAAGAAAAGATTATGTATAAAGAATAGGACTAATCTAAAACAATCAACGCTCAATTTACCAAGCCCCATGCACAAAAAAACCAGATTAGGTGGGCTTACTCCCTACTAGAGTCATTTCTGCACGCATTCCTTTTTATTCCCAAGCTGATACAGAATGCTCAAAGACTTCCGTAATTTAAATCTCTTTAAGACACATGTAGTTTCTTGGGTTGTAAATACTACCTTCCAACTATGAACAGTCTTAAGTGATTGAGGTTTGCCTGAGTCCACAGATGGCCTGAATCAAATCTCAAAGCTGCTTCTGTCCTGCCACTTTGAAAAAAAGATGATGCACATCATTGTTCCTCTTATTAAATGTTTCCATAATGGCCTTTTTAGCAAGTGGTTTGCATACTTCCCCAGGAATTCACATGTTCTCTCATTATCATGAGTGCAGAAAGCTCTGAACTTCTGCCATCCAATCAAACATACCCTTAGCCCTCTCAAAATTTGCACATTCTTTTAACAAAAGTCTGCCTTGAGCACTTTGTTTTTGTACGTTTTCTTTAGTAGAAATGGATGTAAGAATTATGGTAAAAGAGCTGCCCTTACAAAGTAAAATGTAAAACTTTCAATCAGTACTATTTTTAGAGCCTATTTGGACAATTACAGAAAAATCTTAGAGAATTTATTTTAGAATGCTAGCTATCATATGAGTAATTTATAGCTTTTTTTTTAATAGTCCTATCAAGAACTTGCTTATTGTACAAGGATGTTTAAAGGGTAAACATTATAGAAGAAAAGAAGCCATGGGGACACTGGGGGACAAGTGACTTGAAAACTTTAGCACGGGAGTAACAAGTTGATATTCATAAGAAATAAAAGAAAAAATAATCTGGGTTTTCTAAATGCATGGGATTACAGTAGTTAGAAAAAGAGAGTTAGATTTTCATATTTAGCTCAGCATAGCTCCATTTTTTGTGTTTAGCATAACATGCTGAATAGTTGCCCCTCTCTGGCACTGAGACATACTGGGATATGCGTGTGCTGCATGTAATCAGGATCGATCAGTGCTGTGCCTTTTTCCTACCTGATATAGTTTCTGTAAGGTGTATCTGTAGCTTTTGCACAGTTACGCATTCTGAGCTTTTAACAAAACTAGCAAATTTTTTTCCGAAACACAGCTTTGAAATGTGGACAACTAGTCCCACTGTTTTCATGACTCAGATGGGAGCTCTGTGGCAGAGGGCTTAATATGGTTTCAGGTCACCATTACACAGTGAGTCTGATGCCCTGCTTTAACTTAGCTGTACTTGGACAGGAAATAGAAGGGACAGGAGTATCTCTGAGCCAGTTTTAGATCCCTCTGAAGTCTGGGACTATCCTCAGATGTACCTAGTTCTTACAAGAAACCAGAGCAACCTCAGAACTCACTATCCATTGCTGTGAATGGAGTGGAGTGCAGCAGTGGTTAGGAAATTCAGTCCCTTGTTCTGTGTGGAGAGTTTTGTATAAGTGATCAGAGTTACCACTGTTACCTGTATATTTTTTTTTTAATATCCTGAGAAATTCATTTCAGGGATGCAGGTTATATTTTAAGTTGGCCTTCTGCTTGTGTGTTGTAAAAGGACTGGGGCATCCAAAGCCAAGTTAGGCCCAACACATACTGGGACCATTATATGTACTTCCACATACAGGATGGGGGATCTTCGTAATGTTGTAAGGTCTAGATTGAAAGGGAATAGACTGCCTTACATCTGTGTGTAGACTATATTTAAACCATGTATCTGTTTTTGCTGTCTGAATTTTATATTAATGTACCTTCACATTTATTTAAATGCCAGTATAGAAAATGCAGTACTCTAGGCCACCAGATCTATGTAAGCAGCAAAGAGTTAAGAAACTAAGACACTCCAAACATGATGAAAAATGTAAAGAGATGTTGCAGTCTGATGAAGATTATCAGACCATCACAGCAAAGCCCAAAAGCATCCTTCAAACCTCAGGGAAAATTGAACTAAATAGTTACCATGGGAACAACAAATTTAAAGAACAAATAAAAACCAACAGCTATTTACACCCCAACAAAATTATACAAACAAACAATAAAAACCAAATCGTAAATCAGCTAAACTCAATAACTAAGCAGAACGTGGAAAACCTAAAATATTAAACATGGGAATAAAGCAGGGAGGGAGGGGGAAGGCAGGAGAGGAACCACCCAACAATCCAGTGCTAACTGAGACATAAAACAGAAAATAAAAATGCTGTATAGAAAACAAAACTGATTATTACCACAAGACAAAACATAAAGCTAAGCAAATGCTTCAATCTAGATAAATGTTAGCATTTTTGTGTGATTTCTGCTAATTTCGTTACTGTATCGTCAGTGAGTTTTTTCAACACTGATCACAGGCAGCCTGTACTGAAATCAGTGTGCTATGCTGATTTAATGAGAACAGCTTTTGTACATCATACTGGTATTCATGAAGAATATATTAGATATTGATACCTTGAAAATATAGAAGACATGGGATTTTGATTAAAGGGATGTCAACCTATATTTCCTTAGACATTCGGGTCCCTTTAAACTCAGACTCCTCCAATATATGCCTATCTATTTTTAAAAGCCGACTATGGGAAACTAAAATGTAGTGTTATAATGTCATTTATTTGACATGAGGAGGAAAGGCTATTAACCTGTAGCTGGAATAATTTTTAATGAAGAACTCAGATATGATAAAAAGAGGAGTGAGAATAGGCCCCCTAAGATTAATTTGTGTGTTGAGAGTATCTCAAAAATGTTCTGTCTTCCTCAGCCAAATAGTTGATTTATGGATATGATGCCAATAAAAAGTTATACTGCAAGAAAAGAAAAAACCCAAACCAAACCCAAAAACTTACCATACTTCAGTGTGTTGGAAGCATCCTTTTTTATATTTTACTTATGAGATAAAATGTAATTTCACAAATTACTGGAGCCCATTAAGGAAAAACAAGACTGTGTGGTCCAAAGTCTCACAGGGATTCTGCTCTATGTTCGGGAAGCATCTTATTCATTTTCTCCCAGACAAATATCTGTTACTTAGCCATTAAATCGAAGATGGGTCCACGCTGCCAAATAGATTTGAATTCAAACCATTAGAGAATTTTAGGTCGCTCCCTTCCAAAGCTTTGATTTGTGCCCATCTCTTAATGTGGTGAGGCTTTTAAACTTCTGATTGCTTTACCAGCATTAGTTAACAGATGAAACTGTGTGAACATTGAAGGGAGGGTGGGGGGAATGGTTCATTTTTAAAGATTCTATTAATTTTCTTTGGCCAGACTTTAAGTTTGCCTCTTTACCCTTTTTGGCAAGGTCATGGTTCTCATGAATATTTGACTGAGCAGTTGAATTTGCATATGGGAGAACTTATAATGGAAGTGGGTATTTTGACTTGGTGCTAAGGACAAGTAACTAACACAATATAGATTATATATTTGTACACTGTACTAGTAGAAGATAATCATCTACACTTAAAAGTTGCAAACACATTTCCTGGGTGAATTTGAGTAACTGAATTTGTTCCTGATCATTCTTCTTGCAGAGGGAGGGAACATGTTTGTCAGATAATTAGTTAAAAATAGATTTTGATTCTATTGATCACCATTTTAAAAAAGAGAAACCCCACCCCTTGCTGGTTGGAGGCAAAACCCTTCCCTTGTTTGAAGGTAATCACCAATTTAAAATCTACCCAGTCACATAAAGTCAGAGAAGTTAGTTGTTTGCTTCAGATACCAGTTGGTGTCTATGCCACAGTTGGGAATCTCAACATTTCTTGGGATCTCATCCTATGATAACATTCTGAGTTATTCCAAGCAGGTCAGTGCCTCCCAGAATAGCCATTGAATATGGGAATCTGTGCAAAAGTTGAGCTTTAGCAGCAAACTGAGAAAGTTATAACAATGCTATAATATTAACAGTTTGAAGCAAATGAACTGTGCTTCTATTGCAGAGATATCAGTACTGAGGTTAATCAAAAGAGAGTTAAAAGAAAACCACATCCTTCCCACCTTGAAAAATGTGGTGTAATCAATAGCAAAAAATAAGTGGGTGATCGGTGAAGATCTGTTTCGTTTACTGTTTACTGCATGGTTGCTAAGGAATGTCTTGGAAGATGGGGGCCAGGTTTGTGAAATTAGAGTTTTTTATCCATTACAGATTTTGTTCCCTGTGTGAGTCTGCGTCAGTAGCACATAGTGAAATTCAAAGTTATTCCAGACTCCTTCATTACATGTGTGCTGACTGCTACTGAAAACCTCATGATTTTAAAATACATTCTACACTATAGAACTCAAAAATTAATGCAATTTTTTGAATAATGGCAATTTTTTTGATGGGAAAAATAAACCAAAACAACACAAGCCAAACACCATGGATTTGTTCCTTTTTGTTTACAAGGATATGATTGTGAAACATTACTAATAAACTTTTATTAACAATAATAAGTGACAGCTGTGTGTAACGTACCAAAAGCCTGTTCAAAGATTCATTTCTAGGTTGCATGTCATGTTTAAAGCTATAAAGTATAATGACCTTTTCAGAGATCAAAGCCCTGTATTTTTTTTTTTTCCAGAAGAGATGTTTGAGGTTGTAAGAGCAGTGAACTCACTGAGTGAAGTTTCCGTTTCTACCAGAAGTTGATTAATAGAGAAATTGAGAATGATAGTGCCATGGGGGAATAAGGGGGTCAAGCCAGGTGGATAAGCAGTTGACCACATGCACTTTTCCTCATGCACCATCCAGTAGATTAATTTGCTACCCATGGATCCTCCCCCTAAGAGAGGACTCTGTAATGAACCTGCTGTAGGTGGATTTCCTTGTGTGCACTGTGTGGCACAGAGCAAGACTTTGCTGTTAGTCAGCTTGCTATGCTTCATCACTCATAACAGTGCACTCTCTCATGCCTGCACAGAAGCATGGCTAATGTGGTAGCTTTGATGGTCTTAGTCTTGTGGAAAGATTTCTAGGCTGGCTCCATTCAGCTGGTGTAAGCCTGCCAAAGGACAGCCGCATCATCTGGATGCACATTCCTGTACCTCCATCAGTATTGTCACAGGCCTTGATAGTACTCCCTGTCTATAAGGAATCTTTACTGATGCGTGCTTTGGAAGAAGCACATGTTCTTCCTATGGCATGTACTATGCACTTTGCTTTTATTTAAACTAGTGGTTGTTCAGAAAGGTATTAAAAGGCTCTCATTGTCCTCAAACTTGGCTTGAAGTTTATAAAGTATAAAGCAGCACACTGATGTGTGAAGGAGTGATGATGTTTAGAACCAGCTACCAGGACATTGCTGCAAATAGGGAAAAGGATATTTTAGTTGGCTACCTTTGGCCTGGAATCTTGTCTGGAGAGGCCAGGCAGTCTCCCTACAACTGAAGCTTGCAGGTTGTCTTGTTCTGCTGTAACATAAAAGACGTAGCATAGATCATATAACACAATGTTGCTTGCCACTACTTGCCATTGTAAAATTCAGATGTAATTCTTCCAGGCTTTTCTCTGTTGTGTGAAGGACCATGAACCCTGTTAAGAGTATTTTAACCACAAAATTCCAAATTGTAGATAAAATCATTTTGTTAAAGTCTTCTGAGAAATAAGTAAAAATTTATGATGAATGCAAAATATTTTTTTCAACATTTTTTCTGAATGAAATTTTGTATAAAACATTTCATGTTTTGTGAGAAGATCAGTATGGTCTTTGCAGACCACTTCTACTTCTGTGGTAGAAGCTGTGACTAAGAAGATCCTTCTTGTCGATTTTAATTGACCTGGTAAGGTAAGATTTCTCTCTCTGCTCTCCTTCCTGAATGTTGCAGCATCACTAACTTTGTAATTGGAAGTTACTGAGTAAAGATAGGCTTCTCAAGGAATGTATTCAAACTCCCCACTGTTGTTAACTGTGCTGACACTGAGGAGATGTTAAAAAGAGTAGTTCTAGTGCTGACTTGTACTTTCACAATCTTTGGTCAATATTCTTACCATCTATGCTCTTAGCAGCATTTTTCTGTGCTATATTCATCCTTAAAATTCTTTAGCTGAGCAGAGACAGCACAGGTGGGGTTCATCATTGGAAGTACCTGGTGTTTCACCACCTTACTTTCACTCAGCATTATATTAACTTACTGGCAAACCTTTCCATAAGCCAGCTTCCCAGCTTCTTGGTTTGCTTACAAGTGCTGTAGAGAATCACAGGGAGTTTGCCCTTCTGTGCTTAGGCTAGCATGACCAAGTGTTTCAGCAGTGATATCTTAGCAGCCAGGTTTGAAGAGCTGCAGCTCAGAATGAGGGAAGGGGCTATTTTGGGTGGTATTACTCCATTGCGGACACAGAGACTGTGGATAAGCACATATATTTATAAGGGCTGAATTTTGTAAGACACCAGATACCACAGTGATAGGTGCCATACAAGTACCTAGATAAACTCTTTTCTGGGAGGCTGCCATAACAACATCAAATGAAGTATGAAATTAACACCTTGTGATGTGTGGTGGCTATAAACCAGGGCATTTCATCCTGAAGAGGAGAAATTGATGACACTGTGCTATCAGCAACTTCAAGTTTTGCTACAGCCTAATAGAAAACTAAGTCTCCATAATAGTGGCACCAGAAAAATGATGAGATGGCATTTTATAAAATGACGTTAAGAGAAGAGTCAATAGCAAGTACAAGTTGAGCAGTAAATAACACATTTAGCTATGGCAGTACATTGTCTATACAGAATTATTCTCCCATCAATAGCGATCCATTGGGTTTGGATCAGACTGACAAGGCATTGCAGTTCATATCTAAGCAAACAGATGGATACATAAGTAAGTTTTCAGAATCAAAGAAGTTATTAAGCTAACCAGTATACATTTGGTACAGACATAAAATGACCATGCAGGACCCTTATCTCTTGGTTTGGTCCGAATATTGTGCATATATATTTGTGGTTCCTTTCTTTCTCTCTCTCTCCTTCCCCGCCTTTGGTAACATTGTCCAGATCTTCTTCCCTGCCTGTGGGGCCTCACATTAGGGTATCATATTTTTTCCTATCTGGTGGCCTGCGGTTTGTCTGTTCGTCTATCACTTGAGTGTTTCTATTTTGGTGCCAACTTATAACATCCCAGACTTCAGGTCAAGGGTTTCTAACAGAGAGATTGTGCCATGGACCTGCTTCCTTCCCATTTGTGATCATAAAACTACCCCTTTTGCTCACACAAAGCTCCTGCAATATGCTGCTTAGGGAACCAAGACCTGCCCTAACAAGGCAGAATTTCTCCTAGTGAAAATGGAATGATTCCAGTGGAGTCATCTATATGCTCCACACTTTTCTCACCCAGGCGTGTAGGAGTTGTGTCTGGGCAGATTGGGTACAGTTTCGTTCTGTACCAGAATTAGGAGAGCAGATGGGTGATTTAGAGTCATATTTCCCTCCTATCTCTGATCCTGCACTGAATCCAGATCAAAATCACTATTTTCCATCTCATCACTCTCATTTTTTTCTTCTAGCTGGGCTAATTCTATTCTCTCTTTCCCAGCCTCCACAAGGAGATGTTGTCTTTATTTCAACAAGAGACAGTTACCGAAAGTTTCCTCTAGGCATTGTGAAAAAGGATGAGTGTTGATCCAAAGCTAGAAGGTGGCAGGGAGCATCTTCCCCACCCCACCCTCCAATTCAACTAGAATGAAAGTGAACTTGAGCTAAAAGCAGAATTTAAATTTTTTTGTTATCTATTTTAAAAGTTGGAGAGATGGCTTGCTAGAATAATCTTATATCCTAAGGATGACAATACGGTCTTAATAGGGGAAAGATGTTCTTTGAGCAGGGAATTCAGCCTTCAATGTGCCTGCATTAAGAGTTCCCTCAGACGTGTTGCTGCTGTTGTGTTTCTGAATGTCTTTGACATGTGGGAATGTTTTTGGCCATAACAGCTTTGATTCCAGAGTATTCTTCATGAGGAACCAAAAAATATTTCTATTTTCACCTTTTCACGACACATTTTTCACCTTTTTTGGGCTACAGTGCTATAAGAAGAACTGAGGTTGTTTTGTTCTTCGCTGTCTCTTTATTCCATAAAGCATATGGAAAGCCAAAGAGACAAAATGGAAATACAGAGCCTACCAGTTATCTGTGCATTAGCCGTGGAGACTGTTTCTCGCATCTTTCTATTGAGTGCTTGTTTTTGTCTACATTTATCTTTAAAATTTCATACTTAAAACTTTTAAATCACTCTTTTTGCTATGCTGTCCAATCTTCCATCCAGTTATTTAAATCAGGTGCACTAGATTGCAACTCTTTACTTGGAATTGGTCTAGAAATGAAATCTCTTAAGACCTAGGTTAAATTTAATATTAAAGTTATGACTAAACAATTTAAAAAGCTATCAAAAGTTAGTGAGACTCCTCACAGGCATTCCAGCATTCTCTAACTTCTTTTTCATGCAAAGCAATCTGTGCCATGTAACCAGTCCTTTAGAAATGCAACTGCAGTTTAAGGCTGATGCATTGCATAGGAGTATGCAGTTCTGCTATGAAAACTGGCTTTTATAGCCTTAAGCCCAGTCCTTAAAAGTAAGTGTTATAGATGGGAAAATCCGAATATTGGCTTTCATATTTGGGAAAGTTGGTAATGAGTTCATTAGGGTAGTTAGGATTGTGAATTATGAAGGTTGTTCATAGGTGTATGTGGAGTTGTGGGCTAGTTTATTTGTTAATGGCCTATGTATAATGTAATAACTGTTAATCAATCATTTAATCAGTTATTGTTACTACAATTAATTAGTTATTGTTACAATTGTTATTTAATTGGTTGTTGTTACTACTGTTAATTAGTTACCTGCGGGAGACTAGGAAAAGGCACGATGTAACCTTGTTCTGAGGGAGGTGGGAGGAGGATCTGATTAACATAAGGGGATGAACTCGAGAACCCCACTGGACAACCAAGGAGCCAATAAGAAGACCCTAGACACAGACGAACCAATAAGCACAGGACTGAAGGGCGGCGATGGGGAGGGGCCAAGGGGTATAAAATGTAAGTCCGCGGCAGAGAGGCGTGTCTGTGTCTGTGTCTGTGTCTGTGTCTGTGTCTGTGTCTGTGTCTGTGTCTGTGTCTGTGTCTGTGTCTGTGTCGTGAGGCGTCCGGCGCTGCGCCCTTTGCTTTGTGTCAGGCAAACTGCCGACTGAGGTCTCCTATCATCATTGTTAATTTTGGTTTGCTAATAAACCGTTCAAAATTTACTTGTGAGCTGCGTTTCTCACACTAAGGCTAAGCAAGATTATGCTATCTGGGATATTGATGCTGTTGTTTTGCTCTGGATGCTGAGTCATATCTCTTACTCTTTAGATTTCATTCCTCTATCAACCTTACTGTGTGATAGTTTATTGTTTCTGAGACTTGCTGTGTCTTACATACTTTGAAGCATGACCACTACCCTGAACTTCCCTTTAAGGACAGTCATGTCAAAGGTGTACCAAAAATGCCTGTGTCACAGGGGGACACCAGCGCTGTATAAAGTAAAGCAAACTGAGTGTAGAAAGGATTCCACTGGCAGAGCTTTCTCCCCAGCCCCCAACCCTGCTTATTTCACCGAGCAGAATATAAGAGCATATGCACAGTCAAAGTGGCGTCCCACTACATTCCTCCAGGGTAAATTTATCAGGACTGATGCTGATTAAGTATAAATGTGAAGAGTGCAAGGAATCCAGGTGACACAGTGCTGGCTTTTGCCTCCAAGGAGTGCAAGTCACATTTCTCTCTTTACATCCACATCCTCTTTCGGGGAATGTTTGTGATTCTTGTGTGCTATTTTACTTTTGGGAAATAGAGCTCTTTTAGAAGAAAACAAACATATTCACTCAGGCTAGTGTCATAGCACACATTTAGTCCTAGAGCATGTTCTCCTTAGGAGATTTGGTTGGACCTTAAACTCACTGATTTTATTCAATCCTCTTTATAAATCCTTCTATTTCAGTCCTCCCTCCCAAGTACATTTTATTCCTGAAGTTTTATCTGTCTGTTTTAAAAATGCTCCAGTTTACTTCTGTCTCAAGGCCATAAGCTTTAAGCAGGTTAAAAGTTGTGTACATGTACGTTTCATCAGACGGCAATCCCCACTGCACTGTATTGTTGTAATACAGGCACTGAAACAGGCCATGGGACTCCAGTAGTTCACAGGACATCCAAATGCTAGATTTTGTAACACCCGTGGGGGTGTTGATGTGGAGGTTGTCAAAGTATCCAAGCCACTTTTACATGGATCTAATCCAAAATATTCATTTGGTTCTTTTACTCCTGAGATGGCAAATGCCAACTGCTGTTTAAAATTCTAGGCCTAAAATAATGCACACTGATGCAGAGTGCCTGAACTCTGCTGATAGCAGCTACTTAGAAGATACTTGTCAAATATACAGTCTCCCCTACAGAGAGGGCAAAAAGTCAGGATGGGAAATGGAAGGAGTGCTCTCCTCCAGAGAGAGCACAAGCTTCAGCAGAAGCTTGAGGCACTAGTGAGTAGCCAGAGAGATGAGAGCTTTGACTAGACGTAAACCAGGAATAATTGCAGCTGGAATGCACATCTACGGCAATTAATTGTGTCCTGGGGTGATGTTATAAGGTTTCTGTGTTCCTTACCCATCTGTTTAATGCCCAAGGACGCTCTATCTCTTAAGATGGACCCGGGGGGCGGGGCCGGGGCCGGAGCCGCAGGGTCAGCTCAGCGGATGGGCTCCAAGGGCTCTGGGGCCCAACGGGCTGGGGGGTGCTCTGGGGGAGTGCGCCGGGGAAGCTGCACTGCTCCTCTCCTGGTTTTTTTTTCTTTTTGTTCCCACTAGCTGGAAAAAAGGTTTTGTTTTGTTTCCCTTCCCTCCCCGTGGTCTCTCTACCTCCCTTCCCTTCCCTCCGGTCCGGGGAGCCTGAGGGGTGGCCCCGGCTGGTCCGAACCTCGGGGAAGACCAAACCACTTTGCCCACTCTGAGGAGGAGGAGGAGCGGCGCTGGAGGATCAACAGGTTTCTTTTCCATCTGCCCTGCTCCAGGCTGCTGTGTGGACTCCCCTTCCCCTTCTTGGAGACTGGGGGGACCGGTTGTCAGCCCGTGTGCTTTTTTTTTGTTCTCCGGGCATTTGTTGTATTTTGAGGTTTTTTCTGTTCTACCTTGTTTTTGTTTTGTGTTAATAAACAGTGTGGGTTTTTTTTTTTTCCACTTTTCACTTACTGTTATCAATTTATCTCATTGGCGGAGGAAAGGGAGACGCCCTTTCCCTTTGGAGGAGGCGCTCATCCCAGAGTGTTTCCTTCCTAAAATATTGTTTCAAAAACTGGGACAAATGGGAAGAAGGCTAAACCTCTTTTTAGACTCTGCTAGTCAAGGAACTTGAGCCTAGTACTCCCAGGCTCACTTTTGATACACTTCAAGATGTGGCTTGGATAAGTCAATCCTACTGTGGACAGGAAGGAAAGTGCCTTTAATGCACTGGGGTATTCTCTGTTGTCAAATGGAGGGATGAACACAGTGCTTTTTCATAGCTGATATTTGCTAGATAGTGTGCCAAAAATGCACACCAGTGGAATCTCAGTGGAACTGGCCATTTTTAAAAGCAAGAAAACTAGCAGGAGATGACACATGAGATGGAAAAATTGATAGGGCTATTACAATATTTTTGTGTCCACCAAAAAATGACTACCTGGGCTCTCGGCTGTAAACTGCATCCGCAGATTTGATAGATAAGGAATTGGCTGAACAGACACAGCTGGAGAGTTGTGGTCAATGGCTCTGTGTCCAGGTGGAGTCTGGTGATAAATGGTCTCCTTCAGGTCCATGTCTTGGAACTGGTGCTCTTTAATATCAGTGACACAGACAATGGGATTGAGTGCACCCTCAGCAAGTTTGTAGATGACTCAAAACCAAGTGGTGTGGTTAGCACCACAGAAGGACAGGATTACATCCGGGGTTCTGGACAAACCTGAAAAGTGGGCCCACAAGAACCTTATGGGCTTTAACAATATCAAGTGCAAGGTGCTGCACCTGAGAAAAGTGGTGGGGGGTTCTGGTGGATGAAAAACTGGGCACAAGACAACGGAGTTTACTTGCAGCCTGGGCGGCCAGTGGTATCTTGGGCTGCATCAAAAGAGAGGTGGCCAGCAGGTAGAAAGAGGGTGATTCTCCCTCTCTATTCTTCCCCTATGAGGCTGCATCGAGAATGCTGCATCCAGATCTGGAGTCCTCATTACAAGAAAGATGTGGACCTGTTAGAGAGGGTCCAGAGGAGGCCACAAAGGTGAGCAGAGGGCTGGAGCAGCTCTCCTGTTAAGGCAGACTAGAGAGTGGTGGTGTTCTGCCTGGAGGAGAGAAGGCTTCAAGGAGACCTCATTGTGGCCTGCCAGTACTTAAAGGGGACTTGTAAAAAAAGAGGGAGAATGACTTTTTACATGGGCAGACACTGACAAAATAAAGGGAAACCGTTCTGAATTTGATGAGAAGAGATTTAGATTAGATGATAGAAAGATATCCTTCAAGAAATCCTTCACTGTGAGGGTGGTGAGGCACTGGAACAGGCTGCCCAGAAAAGTTATGGATTCCCCATCCCTGGAGGTGTTTAAGGCCAGGTTGGATGGAGCTTTGGGCAATCTGATCTAGTGGGTGGCATCCCTGCCCATAGCAAGGGGATTAGAACACTAGATGATTATTAAGGTCCCTTCCAATCCAAACCATTCTATGATTCTATGAAATGAAAAACAGGTATCAAAAACAGATCAGCATTTTCTTACAGACAAAGAGAGACATCCCTTTCCTTATACTTACACTCCTAGCATTCTCAAAGTCCATGCCTTTTGGAATCCAAGACAGTCATCTCTTGAGTTACCCTTCTCTATTTCCCGTATAGCTCCTTCTAAGTGCATTAGCAGGAAATCCAGTGTCATGTGCAGAAATAACTTCCAGACCTATGGAAGACAAGCCAATCAGTTGTCTTTTGACATGGAATATTTAGAGTTAGGCAAAACAAAGTCTTTAAACTAATGAAAAATCTACCAACTGTTAGCAAAAAA